>OZ010701.1:4266617-4573465 GCA_963932265.1 Thymelicus lineola | reverse complement strand
CTTACATTCATACCATTTCCACCGAACATACGCTCTATGGCTGGTAGTGCATCTATCCGCAATACGGAAACGCCTACGCGTTGCGTTTGGCTCGAGGAAGCGAAGAGTAATTGTAACTCGATATAAATGAACAGATAACGTCCATTACACTGTTTAAGGAAGGATAGTTGGTTTCCCTCTGCCGTTATTGTGTTTTATCTTCATCGAAATTAATAATGAGCATGATGTATAGTTCGGCTCGACTAATCAGAGGGCAATAATAAATTTTGATCTTTAGCTACAGCTATGTAGATACAAAATTAATCACAGATGGCGCTTAACACATATAGTTTGGCTATAGAGATTCGTAAATTAAATTATTTCAAAATATTAATTAAATACTCAATATTGAATGACAACCTGATACTGAATTAACTGATACTGAATTTTTAATGATAACGTGTATGAAATAAAATTCCTGAATAACCTACAAGTATTGTAAGATAATAAAAATATTTTAAACGATGTTTTCTTATCAGTCACCACGCTCAAGTGTAACTTGAATTAATATCAAAGAAAAACTTGAATTAATATCAAAGAAAAAAATACTGCATAAATAAAAATAAATAAATAATTATATTTGCATAAGTTGATAAAAACAGCTATGCAATCGCTTTATCGCGGCAGTCTCCGAGTGCCACATGTCTTTTTTTTTTTGTTATTTTTTAATAAAAATAGCCGAACCAAACGTGCAGCGAACCATCAGATGGTTAGTAACCTTAGTAACACTGATGCGTTAACTGCCAAAAAGGAAGCAGATACTAGCATAATCTATTTGTGGCTCTCCGACATTACAAAGGAAGCACGTAAGACGAATATGTTAAAGATGAATATATTAGATTGATTTTACCAAGGACGGTGATAGCTAGTTAGCTAGGAAGTTAAATTCGTAATACTATGCATGAATATAGTTGCGGATTAGAATTCAACTTTGTTTATCAGGATCCAGACCTCCAACAAGAAGATGTAAACGACACTCATGTTGTTTAAGCATGGTACACGTGATCAGTAGAGATTGAGCTAAAAGTTGGATGGAGCACCCCAAAAAGTGATTTTCTTGACGTGGAAATAGCAAATGAATAGAATGACACAAGTACTTGATGATGAGAATGATACAAGTACTTTTATCATTCTAGGTAAGTGTTTGTATCATGCGATAACATTCGAAATGAAATTATTCTATAGAACTAATGCGACTGGTTTTTTCGTGTAAGCTTCACACATTCACCACCATTCAAATTAAGATTAATTGCGCAATTGATGAAGTTTCCAATATTTTTGTCGTTAAAAATCAATTATTTCCACTGTTTAGTTGCGTAGCGGTCGTGAAAAAGCTTCTACCAGAATAAGTCAGCTTGCTATTTATATTGATACTTATTTATCATCTCACGCTACAAACTGTTATGCTGTTTACGACGATATCATTTGTAAAATTGTTTCCGTTTTGAGGGTTCCGAACGAAAAATCCAAAAATATAGGATCACTCGTGAGTGGGCGACCGCCATTGACAGCCAATTTTCTCCGAAACTACTGGACCATATGAGTTGAAAGGTATGAGTATGTACTATTTTATGAGTCATAAAATACACAAAGACGAAGGTATAAAGAAAATAACTGTATTTTGAAAAAAAAAACATTTTAACGAAATATAAATTAAAAAAGAACTGTTTAGCAAACCGTATCGAGTGGCATATCAAATGAAATAACTTATTGTAGTTCTACAATTAGTACTTTTAAAATTATTGAATAAAGAACGAAAATTGACCATTCCCCCTTATCTCCATAACTACTGATGCAAGAATTTTGAGAAAAATACAGAAAATAGTTCTTTAGTTATAAATATATTACAGGAAAATCTATAAGAAGTCTATGATCTTAAAAAAGGTCAAAAATAAATAAAACAGAAATACGAGTATAACTGTAAATACATAATTAACGTATCCTATCCCTCTCTAAGCGAGTTTAACTCGCACTTGTCAAGTTTCTTAATAAATCTTTAAATGTTTTAATTTACCTTTATATCAATGTGTATTGTATTATAAATTAAGAAAATCCGTGTGTATGTGTATCCGTACATAATACACATAGAGTAACAAACATCCGTTTGTTACTCTTTCACGCAAAAATTACTGAACGGATATCTACTGAAAAATTTAAACTCGGTGTAGACTGTATACTACAGAGATATTATGCAGTATGCAAAGTGTAAGCTTTGCAAAAAGTCGTCGTTCCAAGTCCATTTTATTAATAAATTGACAGTGATTGATGATTTAAAATGTTAGAGGTTGCATGTATCATGTAACTAATCAATGGGAATGATTATATTACGTTAGTAATTTTTTTTGCGCACCTAATGAGTTGTTATTTGTTTACAAAAATATTCGCTATATTTCATAAAGTTAAATTTATTGCAATGATTTGTTTCTCCTTTTTGTTTCAATTTTAGACGAACCAGACGTAGAACGGGTATCCTAAACCAATCCTTTATCTTAACCATAGACATTCTAGTTTATTATTTAATTGTACCATGAGACAGCAAATTCCTTCTCTGCTCTCAGTTCTTACGATTTCTTCACAATCAACATTTGTGGTATCTGATCGATAGGTGTCATTTGTTATAGATTAAAAAAGAGAAATGTCCCTAATGCGATACGCTTCGCGAGTCTGTAGGGCCGAGTGAAAGTCAGTACCATCTTCCTAAATCAGCCCACCGCATTGTACTCTCGGTCCAGATTCGACTCAAGCATCAATCTTCTGTACAAAGATGTTTTGCTCTCATTGTTAGAAAGTACATGATTTTGAATGTATATCTATTATGTCTTTGTTATTTTGTAACCTTAAAGTACCTCCGTCTTAGTAATCTTTCCATTGCTGCTATTGTTCGTGTGCAGATTAGTTCCGGGGAAAAGTCACTTTGAGTTTTACTAATATTTTATGGAAATGATTTTTTGTTTCTGCTCAACATTTAAAGCAAAGAGATTAATAGTCCTGTCAATATACATATGTTTTAAACGTACAGTAAACGAAAAAAAATTGTATCAGTGAAGAGTTTTAGACTAATGCATGACATTTTTGTTAGAAAATATAAGATAACTTAAATAAATGTGGTACGAATATATCCTAACAATTCTTGTAACAAACAGTTGTAAAATAAGAAAAATTAAAACTTTATAAAAAATTGGAAAACGAGGAGAGTTTTCGTTCTATCCGCATACAAACGCGTCTTTTGTTCCGGAGTCATCATTACTTCCTTGATATGGCTGACATATTGTCGGGGAAAGTATGTATACTCATACCGAGTATCAAATAACGCTGTTCTTTGTCTTCGTCATGCTCTTTTCCTCGGGATGATCTCAGGTAATTTTAGAAGGTTATTTAAACAGTTACATCTTATATGATAAAACACTTCTAAGACTGATTATGTTACAAGTGCTACAGAAATTTAAAATAATAAACTGATTGATAGTTGTTCAAATTAATTGTTATAAGTTGAATCTCCTTCCTGACATTGATTTAATAGACTGATAATAAATATTGACGACAAAATAAGTGGGCCTATATTTCAAAAGATCCTTTCCAGATATGCATCTGTGAACATTACGGAAGTAATGAATGATTATGAAATGTATTGTGTTGCCGACGTTTACACTAGTTACTCGACTGGTGGTCTGATTAAAACTAAATCTAAATCTTTAATTAGACGTAGATTTGACGATATTTCATAACGCGGCCAGAAAGGATTATGTAAATTGTGGACTGAAAATGATTTTATAATAAACTCTACGATGATACAATTGCAAAGTAGGTTTCGGGACGTCATATTTGATATGCGATATGATCGATACGAGATCTCTTTAGATAACGTTGGAGAATTGAGGCCAACTTTGGATGAGCGGAGCCACTTATAGCAATAATGCCGCGAGGGCGTGTCGCAAGATCTGGCTAAATGCTATGTGTTAAAAATTTCACACTATACAGATTTAATTGATGAAGGGCATTTTATAGGGCACACGCATGAACTTTTAATTGATGTTCTGAATAAAAAATCTATAGAAGACCTTATTTCAAGAAAAGTTGTTCGTTGTCTTTCTCATGATATATACGTGCAGTACTACTTCTGTTTTATAGCTCTGTAAATATAATGTAACAGTAGTAGGTTAATAAACAAAAAACAAATTTAGAAGAAAATTTTGATATCAAATTTAAAACACTAGTTTTTGAATAATTAAAAAAAAAATAATGATAAGGTAATAAAAATAAGAGTTTCTGATAATTACTTAAATAAAATTGTCTTCAGAAATTTCTACATTACATAATTTTTGATTGTAGTTACAGCATGTACTATTATTTCTTCTGTGGTTTTAGTGTGCACAAAGGCAGTATCAGTAGCTGTGGCTGTGAACATTCCCCCTATCGACCTTGCTACTATTTGTAAGGTTAATCGGTCATTATGCACATAACTGGCGTATTTGGTCTTCATATCCTTTGTAAATTATTATGTCTTAGTGTCGTTTTTTGAGCGTTTTCACAATTCACAGTTGATGATTTTTTCAAAGTTTGCGGTAAAGTTTTGAAATGGACGTTAGGTATGTTTATTTGTTAAACTGACGTTATAAGTGGCATCAGTTGAGTCAGAGTCCATCCATCCATCCATCCATCCATCAGCCCTTGGAGGTCCACTGCTGGACATAGGCCTCCCCTAACTTGCGCCACTCTGACCGGTCCTGAGCCTTCCGAATCCAGCGGACGCTCGCTGTCCCCCTCAGGTCGTCAGTCCACCTGGTCGGGGGGCGTCCTATGCTCCTTTTTCCGGGACGTGGGCGCCATTAACTTATATTTCTCTGATAGTCTTATAGTCTCTGGCCATGCGGTAAATTTAACTTCCAAGAATCCTCGATCACTTATCGTTATAGTTATTTGAGTGTACGAGTACTACCACATAATCCAAAAATTGTTGTCCCGTGCCTCCGGCTCAACTTCACCACTTTTGTTCATTACCAAAATAGAAGCTTAAGACGATAAAAAATTTCGGCAAAAGAAAAAGTCCTGCTAAATATAAAAATATATTATCATTCCGTTTCTCTCTGACTGACGTTCGGAAACTATTCATGTCGCTGTAAAGTGTAACCTGCGATAAGACGTCCACAATGCGTGAACATACCCCGTCTCCTTCCCTCGTTATATATTTTTACCAAGTGAGGGAGATGGAGAGGAGGGCGCCCGCGTGGCCGTTGATGTTCAGTTCGAAACCGAACGGAACGGAACCGACCCGACAGTTTGCAAGTCGCCGGCTTAGCGCATGGCCGACTCATGCAGACAGTCCGTAACGCTCAATTCGTGAATTTAGTTTGGAACTGTTTTTAAACATAGTTTAACCTATAAGACAGTGCCTTATAATTGGATGTGCTAGTGTTTGCATGGAATAAGTGACATTGAATGTCTTACAATTATTAAATTGTGACTTTGAGTTTTTGAAGCATCTTGTGTCCTTTTGGTATAAAACTGCATTTAACTTACATTCTTAGTTTTTGTTTTCTCGGGGCTTTGTTAACTGTGTTGTGTTGATGCACGTTTCGCCCCGTATATTGGCACGAGCCCCTAATAATAATAGTGTACCGAAACCAGTTTGCGAGTGCGGTTCGTTCGGTTGTGGTTATCCTGGGTTACATATGCGGGCGTCTTTCTTGTGAACGAAATCTGAAGCATCTGCGTTTATTACTCCACCCAAGGCTATGTCTGGTTTCAACTTGCATAACTATTGTTTATATACACTTAACCACCAACTAACCAGCAACTCTTTTTACAAATAATCTTCTGTAATGCAATTTGTTCTGCTCATAATTATCGTGTTTATAATTTTTGATGATGAGAGTACAATCGCTGAATATAGGATTCTAGTCTAACCATTCGCTAAACTGATTTACCTTGACCGTTTAACGCTATCAATACAGTCTGCAACTTTCGGTTTCGAGGTTAATCGAACCCTGCATATGCCTTGTTGAGCTTTACTCACTATTATAATTAACATATCTAGTCAACCGAGTCATTTACTACATGACCACATGGTTCAGTCGGTTATACAGAATTTACACAATGTTATTATAGTTTATTGTATTTTTCCTCTATTAGGTTATTTCTACTGAGATCAGTCGATTTAACTCCTATAAGAACGAGTACAGTCTTGTATCTTTATTGCCCACTACTTTTTCGACCCTTTTCAACCACTTGAGCGGCGTGGCTTTTATTGAAACCACTTAACTTGTTGAGGCCTTTTTTAATTGCATTGCAACCGTATGATAGCTATTTCAACCCTGTTCATTACGTTATAACATTTCAAGACAATCTTGGTGTTATAATTTCCTCCACTGCGATCTTGTTAAATCTATTCTTTAGTTTTGTTTTCGTCCGTTGTTTCTTACAACTTGTTGCACGCTTGGTTACATTTCACGAACGTGACTCCATTGCCAAGTTTTTATGCGTGTATCGGTTTGAATTCTCTTATCTAACTTAATCTTGCAATCTAGTTTTACTCGTACATTACCCAATTCTATTTTAGCGATAGTGTCAGTTTTTGCGCTTTTATTATTACTAAAACTTTTTCTGGGGTTTGTATAATCCGCGCCTTCCTCTTGACTCATGTTAGGTGTTTAAAATTTTGCACACGTATGTGTTTCTGTCGCTTACGCAATGGAAGAGGGGGAAGGTCCCAAATTATTATACTGTAAAATTATTAACAACCATCACTGAAATTGAGAAATAAGGTTCGTTGGCCGTTTTCATCAACCGGTCCGTTCATGCTGTAAATTTTTAGTTTGAATATATATTGAATATACACAGTATTATTTATGGCCACATTATTTTATTTAATATTATAAATATTGTATATTTTTTATATCTATTTGCTTGAGGAACTCTAGCCTTGACAAATGTTGTAAACAATGCAATTTTATCAATACAGATAGGTATCTGAGATTAAATTGACTTCAAATTTTATAACATTGTTTATCGCTGCGCTATCTTCAGTATCACGCTCCAATAGTCATGCTTAGCTTACGCTTTTTGTCCAATGGCTTTTAATGAAACATAAAGAAAGACGTTCTGTTAGACCCGCATGGTTATATTCCAACGAGAAATGTCTATAAAACCCCGACCAATAAAATGTAGAACATGTTTTATAGCCCTGGAATGTTTTGGTCGTATTGAATTTGAATTTTAACGGACTTATCTGAATGCATGTTTTACCTCTTTTAAGTTTTGATACCAAAAGGATACGTTCTTTGTTTTTAGACGAACAGTCCGAATTATTTCAAAAAGTGATATCATAAAGTGCTCTTACTTGTAAATATATGTACAAATATACAAACAACGAAATCGTATTTTGCTACGTGTTTATTATATTGAAGTCGCTACCAGTGAAGCTTTTCCACGGATTTGTTGACAACATTCTACGATTAATGCGATGATACAAATAATTAGGTGAGTGTGTAAATTGTTTGTTTTTAGCTATTAATTTTGATTTCGATTTTTCCTTTTTAGCATCACCTACAAGTACAATTTTTATCGAAAACATTTTTGGATTTGTTGGGATACGAAACCCGACAGCCAAACACTCAACTACAAAGGCTCAAGTTGTAGTTTACACTTACATTACATTGTATTATGTACCTTTTGGATAGACAGTGGGTATACATTTTTACAAGGCGATAACTGTCTTCTCAATTTTATTGATATTCATTATCATCATCATATACTTCATAATTAATATTAATATCATGATTGATGAAGTGTAACGACATTTAAAACGGGGTAAATTTAGTGTTAAATAATTTCTATTATATTTAATTGAAGTACGTACATATTGATTTCTTGATAATTACTTTTTAACAAAAAATTAAACCAACAAAAAAAAACTGAAAAGCGAAAAATAAAATAAACCATTTAATATTATAAATTAAGATCCTAAATAAACAGTAAATAAATAATTTTGAGACCGCGTCAAACAAACAAACAAAATGTACATAAAGCGTAAAATGAGGGCAGCGGCATGCGATGCACACGGCAGCAGCAGCGCGGCGCACATCTTTCCACCGTTAGTTTTTCATCTGTTTCGCTTTTCAGTTTTTTTTTTCGTTGGTGGTTTTTTGTTAAAAAATAATTATTTTTTAGTTTTTAGTAGCATAACATACTGCATAAGTTATAATATTCAGTTAACAGGTAAAAGTGTAGTACTTACTTATGAGAAATATCAATTATCCCCTATTTTCGTACCTTTAGAGGTAAAATTTTGTTTCCAATTTTTAATGAGAGTAACTATCCAATAAAAAATAATCGAAATCTGATCATCCAGAACAAAGTATTTGGGGTATTGGGTAAAAATTCAGTGGGTGAACAATCAATCATCCCCTATTTTCGTACCTTTAGGGTAGGAATAAAATTTTCAAAAAAAGGACCAATTTCAACACATCCATTAAAAAAATAATCATTAAAATCGGACCACCCTGTGCCGAATACTGCGTGTATGTATACATCGAAAAAAATATACGTGTCGAATTGACCTCCTCCTTTTTTTTCGCGGTTAAATACAGAAGATGTCCTGGTCAAGGGACATTTCTAATGTTTTTCCTTCTTTATCCAATCCCACTTCTGAAATATTTTTCACCACAGTCTTACATTTTTAACACCCTTAGCAACATATGATATAAATAAATTTATTAGGCTATTTGCCATACTGTCGATTTATATGATTGGCTGTTGCCCCACTGACCTTATTGTTGTACGTTTGTTATGTGAAATTGAATATATACCTATATTTTATGGTTCATTATTAAATACGTTTATATTTGCTGAAAATTACTCTCATATTTGAACAACATTTGGTTTGTTGGATTGTTTTAGTAGTCTTATTAGGTATAATACATAAACATTATATAAACTATAGAATTATAGATTCAGTTTCACCTAGTTGTATAAATATCATTATATTAATCTCTCTGTGTTAACTTATAAGTTATAATTTCTATATTAGATTTAACTTCAGTTTTTATACTGAAATAAAAAATATTTTATTTTAGTTTTAATTCCCTGACAACTTTGTTGTAAATATCCATGGGTTGTAGTGGCCATTTGTGCTAGATGGACAACATGCCAGATTGCTACTATAAAAAAACATTCAACAGTTTCGGCGTCCGGCTCGTCGCGCTCTAATTGTGAGAGTCTTAATTGCGATTTGTTTTGGAATGCCGCGTGTTCTGTGTGAAAGGCCTTTGTATCGATTTGCTGAATGCGATCTGAATTTCAGATCGATTTTTATGCTAAGTTAAGTAAGTTACTCCATAATACGTTCTTGTTGACCCTGCGTATTGAGTTCTGTGTCTGACTTGGACGCTAGTGTCATTTTGTTTCTATAAAAAGAAGAAATAAAACATGTTTGTATAAGCAACCGTTCTTTACGCTTGGCTATAAATCTGCTTGCTTCTTGCTCGTTTTAAATTATTATAAGAATCCAATTACATATTATTATCCTGAACAGTTCTAATAAAGAGTTATAAATGTTTTACGAAATTTTTTTACATTAGCAAGTGTGTGGGTTTGGGTCAAATCTTGACCATGACTTCTCGCTTGGTCCACCCAAGGTTGTCTAGTCTAGATGGAATGTTTAAACGACCAATGTCACCAACCTTAATTTGTCATACAAATTAAATTTCAGATACCTTTCATCCTGTTCATTTGATTTTCAGTTATTTCTAAAATTCCTTTTTTAAATTGTGTTTTTGTAAATTTCCCTAACTTTTTCTAGTATCTTTTACTCCCAGTCTTCCCATGTCAGAAATGTTAGGTGTTGGACATGTGAAAAAATCATGATTTAGATTAGCATAAAATGATAATGAGTACCTAATAGCACATTGTGCGTGGCCTGACACATACTCAGCCGGTTTTTTTAAATTGTATTCCTTCTGCATGAAACCAATTTTTTAGTGCGAGTTTCAAAGGTGCAATACTCAAATAAAACGTGAAAGGAAATGGAACCAGTACTTGACAGTTTTATTAATGTACTCTTTATTAAATAATATCTACATGTTAACAAGGTGACAAGTTGCTTTCAAATTAGAATCCCACGCTGTAGGTACGAAGTTAATCTCAAAATATTTAGACATAATTCCGCAATGATGAAAGCTAATCAATGTCAAAATGATATAATTGATTGATTGTAAATTCTGTTTACTTTGACAACGACTGTGAGCATGCATCTTGTAAGCATGTTTAAAGGTTACCGTCTTTGATAATCATGGAAGACTTGATCTCTTGGGTGTTATGATCAATCAGGAGAATCTCTTCAATATCCATGATTTTAAACTTAACTCATCGTTCATTCACTCACCTTGTTTTGCAAAAGGTGATGTACAGTTTTCTAAGTAGTTCATATCGCCATTAACGTCTGTTAATAAGTTAACGTTATAATTAATTTATTATAATGCTGTTAATAACATGCCAGCGGCTTATGAACCTTATTTAAATAATTTATTGAGTGGTCGTAGATACAAGTGGTATAACAAGCGGCGCCCGCGCTGTTCTATCGATCACTCCGGTTGAGTAAGGCATGATGATTCACCTTTGGATATTCTTACGACTATGATATGTCTACTGAGTCTTCGTTAATCATAATAATCATAAAGTTTAAAATATTTAACGATACAAATAAATAACATACATCTTCTGGTAATTTCTTTCAACTCGAATAATGGAGATCATTAAAATTTAGTCTTTCACCAGCTGACCCACCTGTTGTAGGTCGCTGAGCTTGGTACCAAGAGAACAGTGCGTTCACAATCTTGGACTTCATCGCCACTTACCATGAGGTGGGATTGTTGTCAAGCACTAACTTATTTCATTAAAAAAACACCCAGTTTAATCCCGAAGGTAATCGTTTCTGAGTGTCTGCTTGTCAGGGATTCTGGGTAGCTATTATCCCCGTTCTAAAATCGATGTGATTTAATTTACTTTTTTTTGACCGCAGTGTCAGAGCATGAAATATGTGTTTATTTTTGGTTTGTAACGCATCGGTAATGCCTTTGATTTCACTGATATCTGCAGGCGACGGTGACCACTTATTTTAACAGATGGCTCGTCTGATCGTTTCTCTTGTTTCTGCTTAGTTACATAAGGGAGCTTTATTAACTAGACATTAACAGCTGATGCATCTTCATTAAAATTCTATTTCTAGCCCCAGCATACAGACAGAAATGCATAACAATTGCATAAAAAAAAACTGGAAAGGTTAATTCAATACCGTTAACCATAATTGAATGTAAAATGAGTTATAGAAAAACAATTATGAAGCGTCTCATTTCGGAAGAGAAAATAAGCAGACACTTTGTGTGTGTCAAAAGATCTTGGCATCATAATAATATTGGCAGGTGGTTTTCATGTTTTGGAAAATATTCGTTAGTGAATTTTCATATTAAAGCCTAGTTTGCTACCATCTACCTATTAATTCTGTGTCAATATCTAAACTAGAAACAGTAATGATTTAAAAAAATTAGTCTAAATCTGTAATCGTAGATTGGACACCATATCATATTTAACTACTTTAATAGGTTATATGTGTTGTAACTTATAGGTTCAAATAATGATTTATTATGCTGACAGGTGATAAAAACCTCGGTTATTAATAAAGTAACACAGATTTTCAAGATTCTGCCTGTACAAATACCTATTTCTTCGTACCACTAACATAAGATTCGGTAGTTAATTAATTTAAAAGCGATTTATACCGTTACAATATCGGTACCGTTGACCAATCATCGATCATTTACTATCGATGTAAGCTAAAAGGGTAACGACAAAGCGCAAATACAGCCTGTTCGCAAACCACGAGTTCAACAATGACCTCCGAAAGTGGAATCAAATGAAATGTAATCTAAAGTTACCGTTACACGTTGCAGTCCGCTGATATTCGGACTAGGTCAGTTTTTGTGAGGACGCCACGGGCCAAAGTCGACTAATTCAGCTGTATTATGATGGGTTGCGTGTAGGATTGTAGGCATAGATCATTGCTAATCGCAATCTACTTCGAGTATGCTAATCCTAAACTGGAAAGTGTCATTGGCCTTTGTTGTTGAAGAATCATTCTGTACATTGATTGATGTAATGATTATCTACTGCTGAATAATCAGGTATTTTGTTTATGATTTTTTTTTGCCTATTATACGATTTTCATCATTATAATACTAATTCTAACTTAACTTTCTAGATTTAAGTTTTAAGTATGTATTCATGAGCAAAATATTAGTAAAAGTTAAACTGACATAAAATTTTTAATTTTCTTAAAATTCGAATATGGTATGGCCTAGTTGCTCATAGTACAACAAGTTTCTCTTTTTTTCTTCAGTTTTTAAGTCCGTAAATTCGCTTTCAGAAAATGTTACAGTTGTGAAAGTTGGAAGAAAAAGGTTATTAAGTAATTTTGTAGTACAGCGATCTACTCCGATTTCTTCCGCCATTGTAACGAATTTTACATGGCAATAAAGTTTTGTTTTAATGACTTTAATATCTACGTAGAGACGTCGATTACGTAATACGTAAATTTATTATTGAGCAATTGTTGAATTGTGTTTTCTTGAACTCGTCAGTGCAGATGCGGTAACATTCAGAATACAATGGATGGTACACAATCCGACCTTCATTGATTAAGAAACGTTAATGCACCTTAATTCTGTGCTTTACGTTTACAATGGAAATGTAAGAAAAAAACCTCGGTGCTATGTGAAGAAATTATGATTTTACTGAAGTCACTTTATACCCATTTAAAGCAATATGTTTATGCATCACTAAACACTCTTCCTGTCTCAACAAAATAATTTTTAAAACCATTAACACAAAAAATACCTGAGCTCTCATCTAAATAAGATGTCAAGCTCACATCAGCTATTTTCGTCGCTCTCGTTGTTCGTATACATAAATTTATCCTGTCGATGTTACGGCTTATAGGGTTAGACTGCGACAACTTAATAGTTTCCTCTTTTTACCGAACCACTTCATTCGTGTTTCCTGCTCTAGTCTTATAATTACCGTCCTCTGTTTTCCGGTAGTACTTAGTTATTAGTATTAAAATGCATTTTATCTATTTATCATTTGCGCTGAGAGGACCAAGTAATATTTTTATTTATTTTAGTCATTTTTAATCTATAAATTCCATTGATTCTACAGTTAATAATACTATACAGCTAATAAGATAGTTACAAATATTTTCTTCTTTACACCAAACTCAAAGCATATTTTTCCTTGTTGTCTATTTCAGGTCACGCAATCGTTGTCTTTGCTTCCTTTAATTATTTTTAATGTTTTTTATTGATGTCTGAATGAAATTATTTCTTTTGGGTTTATAATTCTGTGATAAAATTTTTGAAGTTATAGGTAATATTGATTGTCTTATGTTCTTTCTGGAGATCATATTTTTGTTTTTTGCCTCGGGATAGAAGAGTGCTTTATATTAATTGAAGTTAAATCATTACTAGCAATTCTTTTCCATCTTTCAACCCGAAAAAAACATGTATGCATCAGGAATAGGGCGCTGGCGCCACAACTTTCTACTATTAATAAAGGTGACCACACGCTCCTTTATTTATTTGAATTAGACGTAAATTGTGCAATGTTTTTTCAATAAAACCTTTAAGTCAGGTTACTATAGCAAACTCCACTACGTCTTTCTTTGACGTCTTTATCTTTATCTTCATCTTCACTAGTGGACCATTTTTAATTTCAGTATGTTTAAATCGTAATTTACTTTCTTACCATGAGATACGAGCGTTAATAATACATCTAGCATTCCGAAATTGGTAACTAAAGTGCTTTATCAACAATGCTGGAACTGTTGTAATTTATGAATTTAAATCCACGTTAAATCTACACTTTGAATACGCTATTTATCACGGCACAATTTTCCATGCAAATTGGATAATAGGTGGGTCCGGTATCGCTTTCTGTCACCATGCATCTTCTAACGGTTTATCTGGTTATCTCGTTCGATTACACGTCATATCCTAAGCGCCTCGGGCCGAGTACAATAATACAACTTCAGATTTAATAAAACCCGGCTTAGGAGAGAGCAGCGCTAAAGTGTTAGGGGCAGAGATGCTTAGTCTTTATTTTGTTAACGTTTCAGTGAAAACACTCGGAAATCCTTAGCGAAATTGCTGGTTGTGGATTTATGGCACGCGAACTTAGTACGATGGGGGAGACACAAGTCAGTGTTTAGAAACTTAAAAACGAGACTTTATAAGGCATTAGTTCAACTGCAATGCACTGAAATCGTCTGTGAAGCATTCAATTTCATTTAATAATAGTTGCTATCAATATTAATGAGGTGTACAATGTCAGTTAGAGCTAAAGCTAAAAGCTAGAGCTTTAGTAGGGACTATGGGTCGTGGAACCAGTAAATACCAGACTGACAGGATGCCTGTTTGTTAAGTCGCCACCATTAACAAAATATAAAGCTCGTTTTACATCAGATGAATGAAAAGTATATCATTCAACCGTTGCTGTAAATTTAACACCACGATTATTATGTGTATATTTGATTATATGATGATTTATATGACGTTGAAGTTGGTAGTGTCTAAAACGCATGAACTGACAGAGCGAAATGAATTATTTGTTCAGTCGGGTAATAAAATGCAATGCTTCCTAGCGGCGGTATATTCAACATTTGCGAAACAAAGTGTTTTATAGACCATTTCATTGGATATTAAAGTCTTCCGGCGCGTTATCGGCATTGCCTAGTATACAATATGGCCGGCTAAGACAAATCGTCTAGCCCATTGCACTGACACAACAACACGCAATTTCTCTCGATCTTTTCAGGAGATAGACCCTTGTAAGATAGAATAGCATAATGTAAAATGCCTGCAGCTCTGGTTGCGTGACCGGCACACGCCTTTTTTCCTTATTGAGGTATTGAATACATTGGTGGTCGATAGAATCATTTCAATGCACAGAGCGGTTTGATGGGATTGGATCTATGCATCGTCAAGTGCTGGTTCGAATTGAAATACGCTATGAGAATTTGATTTATAAATTACAAGAAAACCAGACTACCGCTTCACTATTTTCCTTTCAAAATTTGAACAGACAGTTTTACCATGAAGATTTCAAATTGTACATAGACAACTTGAATTATTACAATGAAGGAAAGTTTATCGCAGCTTTCCGTTTTGATAAACATACCGAGCAAGTGGAGGTTCCGTACGTTAATTATTGTAAAATATATTGGCAGTATAAATTCAAGTGTCGTGCGACTGAAGCTCGCCGTATGTTCCGTTAAGATTTGAAAGCAAGATGTGGATTTTAACGATCATTGTTGCCCGCAAGTGAGGGTAATTATGTGGAGCCAACTGGTGTAAATTACAGCTGCGTTTTAAATCAAATAAGAGATGTTGAACATCAAACGGATCATGCTTCTCATTAGAGAATAGTCGGCCGCATTTCGCATTTATTTGGAATCATATTTTTTTATTACTTTTATATCTAAACAATAATCTCTTTTATTCAGGTCAGGAATTTTTACCAAAATCTTGTATAATTTTGTAAGATATCAGTAACATTTTATTGGTCAATGTTATTATTCTTAGAATTAATTGTGTGAAATTTAACGACAGATTTTATCGCCATCACATAAACGTCAAATAAATTATTAAACAATCTTCCTGAAAAATATTATGTTATTATGTGTATAATAATATTACGTAATTGAATAATGTATTTTAGTATATTTATTATTATGTACTCTTTCACTCATCGCCTTCATCTTCATGTAAATCTTTCTCTACATAATCAGCAATCCCAACAGTAACACATCAATTATCCAGAGCGTTGTCTGTTATGTCGTAACTGCGTTTATTACAATGTCTTTCTATAATACAATTAATCTTTTGATTGCGACTTGAATGCTTTAATCGTGATTTCAACGGCAAAATCTAATTAGTTCTTATCCGATAACATTTGAATGGAGCAGTCTCTCATAGTCGTTATCTATTCACTCTGTGTAATGCCTAATTAGACGGTTAGTTCTCTTAAGTTTGAATGCATCGTTATTGTAAGGTTCGGGTCGTGTGGGTTGTGGGTTGGTGTCTCGCTCCGTGAAAAGCGAGTATTTATCTACAGCAATTGTTTCGTGTGACAGTCGTTGACGCTAAGCGCCGTTGCGTCAGCACGCTTTCAGGTACCACCAGATACTACGGACTACGTCCACTTTGATGTGTTTGCGTGTTCTCTTGTTTAAACTTTATTAGGAAAATATTTTAAATTGAAGCTTTCTTACATTGATAAAGAAGAGACGAAATTGCAGAAATTAAACCTTTTGCAGTGATATAATTGACAACCAATTTTCAGTCTTGTCTATCCGGGCCTGAGTTTCTATGAAAGCTGGGTCTCTCCTGCTGGATTTATTATCAGTAAAAATAGTATAGAAACAATTTGCTTCAGTACATACCAGAAAGAGCTTATAACCCAAAGAGCTTGCGTAGTTCCTAAGTAACCGACTAGATGCAGTCGGTAGTTTGATAGGTAAACGCTACTGGCAAAGAATTTTTGCTCGCTTCCGTTCACATTTTTAACGCTGTAAAATACTTATATAAATGTCAATTAACAGCACAAGGAATTAAGTAATTACTGATAAATCTAAAATAGAGTTTAATATTTAAAATTGTCTTAACATAATTAGTGCGAGGCGAGCACCTGAATGTTCCTGGGCATTTGTCACGCTTCAGTTGCTAGCTGTTACACACAATCACACAAGTGTCGTTGTGCCATGTGTAAGATGTTCATTTAAGTTGATAGCGAGTAGCGGTTTCAAATCTGACAAAATTAATCACAGTGAATTTAATGGATACATGCGACTCCAAAGGGGTTAAGTCAAAAAGATATGTTACTCTTTATAGTCTCGGATGAGTTGTATAATAATGATCAATAGGTAGGTATCTGTAAATATTCATTTTTACAGTCGAACCATAATAACTAATTTGTATTTGTGGGTGGAGATGTAATACACTTTCCTGTAATATTAATATTTACTTTAGATTTAACTTAATTATAATTTTTTTATATCTTATAATGCTTGACTACAATGCCACCTGATGGTAAGTGGCGATGTAGTCATGGATGGTAAAATGCACTAACTTAATAAAAGTCTATTCTCTATTGCCTTAAAGACATTTACATGCATTATAATCGAGCGGAAACACCGACGTCGGCAATTTATTCCAATCCTTCGCTGTACGCATAATAAATGATGAAGCGAAGCGCGTCGTATACAGGCGGGATGTTAACGACGAAGGGATGGATACACCCCGTGCGTCGAGACGTTCGATGGTGGAAAGGGGATGGCGGAATCAAATCATGTAATTCATATAATCTATCCTTAGGTACTCGCATGTTAATAAGTCTGGTAAAGCCATTAATATTTTACTTATGACACATACCGCTTCCTCTCATACTTTAAATATATCATCGCAGTAATAGTAGAAGCATATTCGTTAATTTAACGTCAGTCAAACCAGCCTTTTGTAATCCGACCTCTAAATACGCTTCGATAGCTAACGAACCTTCCTCACTATATTTAACCAAAGCTTGAACCGAGCCGTTGTTCTTGTTCATAATGAGAATCAGTTTCACGGCGGAGCATGATATTCAGTTTCATTAATAGAATGATTGACTGAATAATTTCCTGTTGTTTATTATTTTATGGTTATAAACATATCATCACCTCCAATTGTATGTGATTAAACTATTTATTATTAGATATATTATACGTGTGTATACGTTAGTGCTTGACAAAATCCCACCTGATGGTGAGTGGCGATTAAACCCAAAATGAAAAAGGCACTTAGTAAAAAAAACTATTTACTCTTGTCTTGAAGACATATTTCCTAAAAAAATGTCTGTATGATAAGTCCATGTCTGGACTTAACACACAGACATTAAAGTTGTGAGTTATGTTTGTTGAGAGACTAGTTTGATTGAATGCTCAAATCTTTGTCTTCAATTTTTTCGTTCCTGAAGGTTCCTGATTAATTTATTTATGCATTTAGTGCATTCAATCTTCCTTTATAATCAGCGCACTTAAGATACCTCACCCACTAAAAGTTTTATATGATACGATTTATTTTAGTATGTATGATGTACGATTATGTAGGTTTCAGTATGATATCGATTGTGGGTCATAGTTTTTTAAAGTTAAGATAATCGACAATATTAAAATACATTATGTAAATAAATATTCAGTGTTTTTATTTTTTGTTTCAGGTAAGCAAATTCTTTTACTGATTGGTGAGAGGGATTACGTGTTGAAAGATAAGATTAATATTGAATCGGTAAGTATTTTTAATTACTTACCTTGTCAGTCTGTCACCTACATTGTTTTACTTTTGAATATTATGTTGTCGCTTGTAGCTTGAAAGCTTACAAAATATTTGATTAATTTGTATTTGTCATACATAAATTACATATAGCTAAATGTATTTTTTGCAATTTCATTTTATCTCATGTTATGAAATCCATTATTTTATAAATGTAGTATATTTTTCTTTATGGATGATATTCAATTGTACAACTGTGGTCTTCCTCTATATTTCTATACGATGTACTACGTTGTAAGTAAAGTATTTCTTACCGGATTCCAGGTCCCGTTTCGATCGGGATCAGTAGGTTTGCGGCCATATTTCCGCCATGCACCGTGACATTTGTTATAGATAACTTATTTATATGTAATGACTTTAGTTTGTTTGACGTCGTTATATGATGCCGCCTCTAGATAAGCTCAAACTGGATCATTTTGAATTGCAAAAATTTAAAAACTTTATTCGACACGTAATAAAGTATCACTTTTTGTATTTAATTAACCTACTTCCCTGATTTCATTTACCGATTTGTTATGATCAGGTAGTTCGTTAGTCAAGTCATTAATCCTTTTATCAAAAGCATCTGTGTCTTTTTTCTGTTTACCATCCAGACCTCTCTCACGGGGGCGTGAGAACCGTGATAACATTGAAACAAGATCGCCTTCACTGAACTCGTGATGTTATTTTGTTTGTTTGCTTGTCCATATAACAAACTGGATGACGATTTGTTTATACTGCCAAGATTTATCTTCTGTTATCGTTGCTCTGTCTATTATTAATCTTACCGACCAAAGGATTAAGTTCATATTCACACAGTGTCTTTGTTTTGTCAATGCAGAGGTTTATAGCTGTGAAGGGATGTGTGTTGTTGTTAACTTGTTAATAAATTCTGGATTTACAGTCCCATAGTATTTCATATTTAAATACAAAATTATGTTTTAAAATTGCAGACACTTTGTTTTAATTCATCCAGTAATATTACTAGAGAATTTAAGTCTTACTTAACTGTACTTAGAATAAAGTGTAGACTCATCTCAATTACCTTTAATAACAAAAAAACTGAGTTAGAATTCGTTCATTTCGGGCCTGGATCAATGAGCATTATTTTTACACGCTTTATATTAGCTTTACCTGTATGTTTGTTAGTAACTTGTAACGGACTCCTTTGGACTTGATTTTGACCCACTTCAAACAGTCAGATTTCTTTCAATCAATTCGTAGACTTATCTGATGACAATTCAATATTAAAAGAAAAAAAAACAATTTCATTACAAAAAATCAAATTAAAATATGAAAAACTAAATAATAGTTAAAAAAAAAACCTAAAAAAACACGCTTTTATAGAAAATACAACTAAAACATAGAAAATAAATTTGAATTAAGAATCCTGTAATTGTAATAAAATTGTGGGGTGCATGGTGTCAATGAAAGAAGGATTATCATTTTGATAATATCTTAAAAAGAACCCCACGCTTTTATTACAATATAATTCAAATTTATTTTATATGTTTTAATTGGATTTATTAAAAGCGGGTTTTTTTAACTATTATTTATTTAATAATACTGTTATGTTACAAAAATACTACGTTATCGTTATGGCAATGGCACATTTACCTACTCATCCACTACATTCTGTTGAGTATGAGTCTTGACTGATTTAAGACCATTTTCCTACACATGTCAAGTGTAATCTATTATCGTAATCATCTACGTCACATCGTCGTTCGAGTCTGTATTTAGTCTGCAGCTAATGAGGGAAGTTTGGGAGGGTCTCAATCGCGCACGTGTCACGCCCGCTTCCGCTGTCTGCCTGTTCAATGTACGTTTAGTTCTGGTCATTGTTCTTGTATTGTTTAATTATATGTATTCTCTTTTCAATTGCTTTATTGAAGGCCATCTTATTTGTTTTTGCCATATCTCTGAAAATCACATTTCATTACCCTTGGTATAAATATCATTCCAACCTTTGTATTAAGTCTTATCATATTATGATCAGTTAATTTATTTTTATTATAATTATTTCCAATGTCTATATTTTATCTTAATTAAAATTAATTATGAACGTGTTTTAGCATCATTATTAATTACCTAATACTGATCATAACTATATTTTTAGCCGTATCGGGGCGGCTTAGAATACTGACCCCAATCCCACGCCGGATGGGTGTCGTAAGAGGCGACTAAATCCGGCCTGCTGGTAGTAAGGCCCCTCGAGGGATTATATTGGTAATATTGATTTAATACCATTATTACTATTATTATTTCTCCATGGGGTTTGCCTGGGTACCCTTAAACATGAGTCAGCCGCCAAACGACTTGTCGTGTTCCGGCTGGGAGCTTGGGCGTCAGTTCTTTCTTTATTTTTTCTTGCCTCTTTCTTGGCCGGTAACGCATCAGTGATGCCTTTGGTATTGTTCATGTCCATGGGCGACGATAGCCACTTATCATCATGTGGATCGTCAGCTCGTTTGCCGGCTATTTCTATAAAAAAATGTACAATTGTTGTAATAGGAATACTTAGTTGTGCCATACAACCAATTGTGTATACGTAGTTAGTGCATCAGGAAACCGCGGTCTTAAGACGGAATGTAAGCAATAGAACGTTCGCTAATTAATGAGTTGCATTAAATCAATCGGCCGAGGGAAAATCAACATGAACGCGATATCAATCAATCCTATCTGCAGCTCGAACCGCATCGAATGCAACTTTCCTGACTTTTGTTTTCGATTCATTATTCAAGAAAATGTCTACTCTTACTCAATCGGCCGCCGGTGCTCGCCAATGCAAATTACCAACACCTGGTGTTTGTAAGAATAGATCATAGAAGCAATCAATCACAGTCCCACCTTTCAATTTTGTAGTATTAGTAATAATTTTCTCTCTGTATAAAGTGCGCTTTGAACGCACCCACTCATTATCCATTATGCGATTGCGAGGCAGCGTTGCAACGCAAGGCGTAATAGATATCGATGTCCTTTTGTGCACGGGCTTTATGGTGCTGTGCTGTGATTTTACACAAAACTGATGCTTCTGTGAATGATTTGTTTGATCCTTGACTGTTAATTGTTGATCGTTAGTTATTAATTCATCATAATCTGAGAAGAAAGCGCGAATTTTGTAAGTTTGTATGTGTGGCCAAGCCCGGTGCTACTATAATTTTATTACTGGAACAGTTGCGAATTACATTAAACGCTCATTTTATTTAAAAATCGGAATCATACAATATCGTCGTCACAAAACTAAAATTAGAGAAAACCCAAAAACGGAAACCTTATAAATTATTTATTTAATTATAGGATCACTCAGGCCCCTGTGTTCGGGAGGTCAACCTTCAAACTGTTAGTCTTTCACTACTATGCTGTGCTGCTATTTGTACTTGTACCTTTTTTAAATATACCTATTAAAAAAAATGGGCAAAAATATATAAAATAGAATAATAACAGTAAATACATAATCAACGTACGGAACCCTCTCCAAGCTAGTTTAACTCGCACTTGGCCGGTTTATTTTCTCTGGTTAAGATTAATTTGGGATCTCGCTCTCGATTTCTGTCATGATTAACATGCACATGCTACGATATTTAAATTAACATTATTACTTCTTTCTTCATTTATATATCATTTATTGTAATTACTGTAATCGGAAATTGATTTATTGTAATAATTTATAATTTAAGTTAATATTTTGGTATGTTTGTGTAAATATATTATTATAGATCATAACTTTTACCTCCATCTCTCCTGGCGCCGCGGCGGTGTATCAGAGCTTTTTAAGTAAAGGAAACATGAAATGTTGATGGTTTTCTTCTAACACTTGAATGTCTATAAACACACGATTTCGCTTTCGATTAGCTGGTTCTTTATCTTTATACCTTTGATTACCTACTGGTTTTACTAAGCGGTAGTAATTAATTTACATTCGACGAATAAGTACCTAATTCAACATAATGTTTATTTTGTTTTAGCCGCGATTAAAAGAGTATTTCCGGTTGAAAGTTTACTTCGCTTATTTATTCATCAGTAGTTATCGTAACCTACTTAATCGAACCGAAAAAGTTCAATTTCATTTCAATAATTTGTGATCTTTTTATGTTTCATTTATTGATACCATATATGATAACTGTTAATTTGTTATATTTTTGTGCACTTGGAAACTTTGCTTTTCTTATCAAAAGCATTAATTCAGTTGACGGCATTGACTCTTTAGTGTATATTTTAATTAACTTGTAGTGCAATTCTGTTCAATGTTGTAGGTATCGAAAAATATTCATTATTCGAAAGAAAGCGGTCAATATGAATTATTGATTGTGAAGCCGCGCCGACTTAAAAGTCACGCCATTTAAGAGTTTCGATAATATTTTTAACGTTCCCTCGTAGTTTATTGAATGTTTTGTTGAATGTGTTGATTTCAAATGAACAAAAAGCTGGTATAAAAATAAAATCAATGAACCTTATTTCGTAGCCGGATATGGTTTTGTCGATAGAAAATTTAAAAATGTATTCATAAAGTAACTCTGAAATGGTTCTGAAAAGCATCGTGACTAGTGGAATCCTTTTTTGTGGGGTATGAATTTGGCTTCTGCGGAAGGCTGTCTTTGTTGCCTTCACGTAGTTTGTAAAGTAGTGTGGGCTTACGAATTATTTTAAATTAAGATATCTGTTTCATTTTGTACCAGGAAAATTTTAAAGATTTATCGTCTTAGTCTAAGTTAGTGCGCTCACGATCGTGGACCATTTCTTTACTTACCATCAGGTGGGATATTGGTCAAGAATCAAAGGGTTAAGGATTAACTTAATTTCAAGTAAAAAAATAGTTAATTACGTCGATATTAATAGATAAACTGTTAATAATGTATTAATTTAATCCATTAATTTTAACTTTGAAACTATATTCTGTTAAAATAAGCCAAAATATTATAATACTTTGTAGTTAATTAATGGACTGTTTATGTAAGACTTAAATTTACGATGTTAGTAGTGTCGGAATTAATTAAAAGGTAGGTACATTTATGAATGAAGTCTAATTTTAATCAAGCTCATAAAGGAAATTTATCGCTTTGGGTATGTCTTGTCGTCTAGGGACGCCTTGGGTTAACTTAGCCAAAACTAATCAGTAATTGAAGGTCACCCAACGATTAGTTGCGCTACCATTGTTGAATTCAAACTACACTCTGATCTAGTCTATTTTAACGAGTTTTATGTCTATTTTAACAACAAAAACTTGACAATGTATCATGAAATAGTGAGCGTAAAATTAGTTTGCTGGAAGTATGTCAAGATTCTTATAAAAAGCACTAATGAAGTGTCCTGAATTTATTACACAAAAGATACTTGAAATACCAGTAGTAAGATTTTAAGAACCTGTGTCTTGAAGCGCTTGCATAATAGTCAGAATTTAAATATCGGAAGTAGGTTATCTTGAATAAATAAATTGTGTTTACATAAGCGTGATCAGATAGTAAGAACGTTATTTAAGAAAAGGTTTCGCGTGAACAAAACGGAAACTCGCAAACGAACCATGACCGTGGTCCGGAACAATACAAGAAAGAAAGTCATGTGGAGATTCAATTCATCTGAGCGCTCGTACGAGAACGTATGTTTTACCTGGATGACGTAATAATGTTTTTACGATTCCGTGATATAACGCGAATTGCAAATCGATTTGTCATTTTCCGAGTTACGATTACTTACGGTTGTGTACGAGTCGTGTACGTGTCGGCCATTTTGGCTAAAGGTGAACGACCGTTGGCAGTGTTAATCATGATGTGAGATGCGGGACGCTGCGGATTAGGGCTGAATGAAATCTGGGCTTTTTGGACTATGTTAACTTTTTGGAATAAAACAATTGTTAACTTAAATTTATTTGCCAACCTATTTCAGAAAATTATTTATTTGGTTGCCAGTAATTGTAAAGTTATCTATAATTGAGACCCATGCTCACATGCTTAGACCGTAATTCTTGTTGTCAAAGGATAACTTCACATTGGACAAATTTTAAATACAAATAAACATTCCAACTTGTTTAATATTATATTTTCTATTAGACTTATCGAAAAATATATTTCTTAATATTTATGTTAATAATCTCTAATCTCAACATCAGGCAACCATAAATAATAAGGGACCACCTGAGAAAGTGGCAACCTTGTGGAAGACCAACACAAAGATTTATGCAACGTTTCAATGGATCTCGGCCTTGGGGAGTCTGCATGAAACGCGCTACAAATCTCTCTCGACGCCTACACATGTATCCAGTGGGTTCAAGGCTTGGAAGAAGCATTTTGTGTTGGTACTAGGAAGAAGTTTGTTTAACCGTCTTTTGTTTTGAGTTCGAAAAACTTTTGTCTTTACTTAATAAATAACATTGAGAGACTTCACGATACTGTGCGTTTAACGTGGGTAACAAGAATTATATTTAACTATCAGTACTATCACATTGAAATGATTATCAGTATGAAGAAACAGCAGTGATAGCCTAGTGGTTAGAACGTTGGTCTCCCGAACGCGGGGGCCCGGGTTCAAATCCTGGCACGCACCTCTAATTTTCAAATATTATGTGCGTACTACAAGTTAATTATCACTTGCTTCGGTGAAGGAAAACATCGTGAGGAAACCTGCACACCTGAGAGTTCTCCATAATGTTCTCAAAGGTGTGTAAAGTCTACCAATCCGCACTTGGCCAGCGTAGTAGACGATGGCCTGTACCCCTCACATTGTGAGAGGAGATCCCGAGCTCAGCAGTGGGACAATTATGGGTTGTTGCTTTGCTTTGCTTTGCTTTTATGAAGAAATTTATGAAGCTCCATAGTTATTTCTAATAATTTAAATCTTGATGAATTATTCAATTCCTTAACATCAACATCCGTATAATTTGCGAAATTTCCTCATGAATCAATGTGAATGAATAATGCGTGCGCTACGGCATCGGTGTTTATGAGATTGAATGACTTGCACTTACTACTTCTTAAACCATTTACTATGTTTCTCTTGCTGTAACTGAAACCATTATTTTTAGTTGATTTTGCAGCATAATTGTTTATTGGAATACGATAAGTAATAGTTCGTCAGTCATTTCTTGTTGTTGGTTGTTGTTTGTTTCTCGTCATCATCAAAACAAAACAAATCTTTTTTTTTTATAAGGACAACCTATACAGTGTGTCCGGTCACGACCTAGCGATAATTTAAGGTTACAAAATATACCTAATTTCATCGACAAAAACACCCATATATGGGGGTCTACTCTCCCTCCTGTCGGAATGACCGCCATTTACATTTTTTTTAATTCTTGTAGATACCGCTCTGCCGAAAAATGCCGATTTCTCTGGATATAAAGGTCCTACAGATGTAAAAAAAATGTTATTTAAAAGGTAGAAATAGCATCTATCAAATAAAAATAAACATTATGGAAAATTTTCCCTCCAAAATATTTTAAAACATTTACAATGCTAATTTTAGTGAAAAAATTGACTGTTTTTTTTTATTTTTCTTAACATATTTCAAAAACTAGCACATTGATACTACATTTTTTATTGCATTCCTAATACTTAAGGATATTACTTACAAATTGACGTTAAAATTATTGTTCTTAATTGCGTAACTTGAGAGTTAGGGCTGTTTGAATATGACCCTTTTGCGAGGATCATGAATGTAGAGCGCTATTAATTTTCGATAATGTATTAAATAAAAATACACAATAACTTTTAAAAAACTTTTAATGGCATTACATATTATTATTAATTTAAAAATTGTTCAAAATGTCCACCTCTATTTTGTAGACAGGTCACTACATTCATGATCCTCGCAAAAGGGTCATATTCAAACAGCCCTAACTCTCGAGTTATGCAATTAAGAACAATAATTTTAACGTCAATTTGTAATTAATATCCTTAAGTATTAGGAAAGTAATAATAAATTTAGTATCAATGTGCTAGTTTTTGAAATATGTTAAGAAAAATAAAAAAATCAGTCAATTTTTTTCACTTAAATTAGCATTGTAAATGTTTTAAAATATTTTGGAGGGAAAATTTTCCATAATGTTTATTTTTATTTGATAGATGCTATTTCTACCTTTTAAATAACATTTTTTTTACATCTGTAGGACCTTTCTGTCCAGAGAAATCGGCATCTTTCGGCAGAGGTATCTACAAGAATTAAAAAAAAATTAAATGGCGGCCATTCCGACAGGAGGGGGGGTAGACCCTTATATAATTATGGGTGTTTTTGTCGATGAAATTAGGTATATTTTGTAACCTTAAATTATCGCTAGGTCGTGACCGGACACACTGTATAAAGTTAATTTTACAAACGTGAATATTATCCCCGTAGACAAGAAAAATTCTGTAAAAATATAGCACAATAGCAAGTTTCATTACGTGAGTGAAGGGAGTGCCAAACGCCTGTTCTATGGAGACCTCATGGATTGGGGGGTAATTATAGTTCCTTAATTATAGCCTAGTGGCTTTGGACGTATTATCATGATAACAATTGATTTGTATACCATATAGTTCCGGTATAATTATTTTTAAGGTTATTAGATCTTATTCGTTTATAATACTACATACTTTTTTGTTTAATGCTATTTCCTTATTCCTTTTGACGCTTTACAATTTGGTTATAGAGTAAAATTCGAAAGCTTATAAATAAAACATGACGATTGATACCTACATAATATAATTTACTCAATGAAAAATATGTGTCTAATAGTATACATGTCTGTGCTAATTTCCATATCATGGTTGTATCGTGACATTTGTGTGACCCAGAAAGTGAAAGACCCTCCCTGTAATTGTAAATCAACGTCGACAAGTACTCAATAAGGGCGCCACCATAGGGCGTGGTACTCACCGTCACGAGTTGTGACTAGGGGAGAGAAAAATACTTTTATGGATCTTTTTTACGTCTTCAATCTACATCCATTGGTGTGACTTACAATTAAGCAGCTAAGTCAATTTAATCCAATTTGTATTTAGTGGCTTAATTAGTGTGTCAATTTAATATTCACCGTGTGACCGCAAAACACCAATTCTATTTTGAAATGATTACGTGAATTTTCGTTTTTGGACACTTTACCATTACTTATAGCATTTTTTTGTACTCGCTAACATTTCATTCGTTTACAGAAATATAAAAATTTTTAAATATTAAATTAGTCCGTGTTCCTGAGTAAACTATGCTAAATAAACATGCGCTAAGGAATTGCACGCAACTCGTAAGGGCACGCGAAACCGCTATTCATACGACACGCACGCTGAAAAACGAATTATTTTAACTTGCGTTATCACTTGTCCTATATATTTCTACAGTTGATAAAACACAAAGCCTTGTACCGTCAGTAGCAAGTTCTACTACGCTGTAACTATGTTCTTTGTTCTTCTCCGCTGTATGGTAATATCGACAATATCTATTTTACTAAGTGTAAAACCTTTTGCGTCTTACCGTGTGTCATTATCTTGTTTTTAGGCACTAACTGAATATCTTTGAATTTTTTCATGATAGTTTTTTACATATTTTAGTTGTTGTATGTCAATGAGTGACTACAATCAAACCTCATGGTGAGATACCACGTTATCTTGAATTGGGATGGCACACTAACTTAGTAAAAGCCTATTCAATTTTAATTTGAACTTACTTGCATTGACTTAAAAAATTACATGCTCTGCTTTATGCCAAAGTAAATTCTAAAATCATGTAAATTCTAAACTGTTAAATTTACTTCTACATTACACACGTATATTCAAACTAAATTTTGACATTTTATGCAACTGGGATAACATGTCTGGTGAGGTAACACTGGCACTAGTTTACATAATTTACTCGTGACTTCATGTACACAAGAAGGGTAAAAGTACTTCATTGGTACTGTACTGGTATCTGTAAATGCATATATCATGTAACTCTTTGTATACATTCGTGGCGTGATATTGTAGGCGTGTCTCTCTACATACGAAACACGCAACTCCACGTGCGATACACAGGTGTGGGTTGTTTGTGCGTTTGGAGCGGGATATAAGCGTAAGCGTTTTTAAATGAACAATCATGTAAATTCTTGTATTAAATAAAATTCCGGTTTAAATTGGTATTACATGGCTGTAAATGCTACAAATTGTATTCGACTCGTATAATTGTAGGATATCCAATTGTAGGCATAATAATTTATAATCGGAGTAATTTGCAAATATAATGACTTAATCTTCGACTCCTTTTTCTATTAAAGAAGTAGATACCTGTTGAAACGAGTCACTGTTATCATAATATTACTCTTAGCAAATGATGCGCATTCCAAAACCACTTAACTACCAGATTGTATCAGGAAAATCAAAAATTTGTGTTTTTTTTATTTAGTCATCTTTAACAAGATTCTCAAGACTCTATAAATGTATTTTTTTGCGACAAGAAACATCGATGGATTATCATAATCGATGTATGTAAATGTATTATACTATTATGTCATCTGTGTTATAATCATCGTATTTATCCATTATTTTCATGTTATCTAGGTGTTGTACTCTCAATTCTACGGTGCTAACCTTAGAGGTTATATTAGACCTACTGTAAATAAACTACAAGCTGATTCGAGACCTGCGGTACTCAGAACTCATGCGTTCGAAAATAGAATAGGATTAGCTTGTGATCATTGTCTGTACAATTGATTCTCAACTTTGCTTTCAGTGTCACAAAGTCTATCTTAAAACACGCAAATTGTGTTGTGTAAGGATCGTTGGTACAAGTATAGTACGTTTTGTGCTCATCCGATGCTATGATTAGCTTATTAGCGATTATGTGCCCTTCAGTGCGGTTTTTGCGTTTAGTGCTACGCTACGGTTAAGTATAGTGGCTGTAATTACACCCTGTAGCAACTGTACTATAAGAACATGTGCTAGTCACAAACTTACTATAATACTTCTTGTTTCTTTTGTTTTAAGTTTAAGAGTGTTTACCATTACTCTTCCTGCGAATTAAGTGCACAGCGTGCGCTATTTGTAGCACCATTTTTAAAGCCAGCTCATAATGTACTATTAAAATTTAGGGTACTTCCCTATTTCATTCATTCGTTTACACTGACACATCCACCCACAGCCCACAAGACGTAATCTTATGAGTTATGAGTCTGTTGACTCCGGTAAAAATAGTTCATTGTGGCCAATTACCACTGGTTTGTTTATTAATTTTCATCATTCTAAAGACGATACATTATTATGAATAAACTTTTTTGAAGTGAAAATTTTTTTATGCGCGTTGGGTATTTTTGAGGTGGAATGAAAATATACAGTTCACGACCGTCAGATTTTAATCGACACCTACCTGTGGCGCCATCTCTGAAAGAAGTACATAATTATAGTAACTTATTTACAGCTTGTATTAATATCAAGGTTGTAGTTTACGTATACTTTACGAAGCGATGGCAGCAATTCACTAGAAATGTAATGAGTAAAAAAATACTTGAATTAAAAGTATTTCCTGCACAATAAAATATTTCCTGACGATTCAAAAAATACACACGTATGCTTTTTTCTTTTTTTTAATTTACGAGTACGTTACAATGATTCTTATTTATTCTATTAAAGTCCCTTTAGTAGGTACCCTGTCTGTCGATCAAAAGGTCCTAAGTTCGATTTCCGACCAGAGCAGATATCTATGTGAATGTTTGGTCATGTCATGGATCCTTTATGTGAATGTGTGTGCAGGTTTATCCTAAACTTTAGTATAATCAATATTACAAAAATATATTGGGATTATTATCTAAATTAACTTACGGTACGTAAATTCAAAGACGGAATTATAAACCCCGCTCTATACACAGTTTTAAACCACACGGTTCAACCCTTGCGTTGTTCATGTCAAATTAACGCCACATTTTCCAAATTATCCGCTTTATCCAAATTGTAATCTAAATATATCGTTTTTTAATTTATTTGTAATGACTTCGGTTCTAATGACATTGAGTAGCATTTCAAATAGTAAAATGCGAAAAAAAACATTCACATTTTTAATGATTGTTTGACGTGTTTTACCGTTTACCTATTTTTTATAAAAAGAACTGGTTGCCCCTCAAAGTTTCGTAATATTTAAATGTAGATTATTTTTACTTTATGTTCAGTATAGACAATAGCTTTAGACTATAAAATATAACTTTTTACAAAACTTGAAGCATTTGATAGAAATAAAAAGTCTGTTGTAATTTTGAAGGAACCCACCCACATCGACTTGAACAATGTGATTTCCAACAGTAAAAAAACAATACTAATCGCTATTGTATTCGAATGTTAAAGCTTTAATCAAAGATTGTACTCGCGTGCGATGCTACTATAAACTAGTTCACTTAGGGGCAACATTCAGTTCGTTCACCCTGACCTTTTCAACCTTGCTACTTCAACTAAAAAGGACCTGTTCACCATAGGTCTCTTGAAAGATTATTTTCTCGACAAAAACAAACTCTGTGTCGACGACATAAAAACTAGCTGCATGACTGTGAGCTATGTCAAATTAAAAACGTCATAAATCTTAAACACTCAACGTTTCTAGTAATTAGAAAGCTCCAGTGGACGATGTTCCTTTTAAGTAATAAATTGATGAAGTTATTGTCGTTAATCATTTACTTACTTTTACTAAGCAATTCTTCTTTTTTAATATTGATGATGGTCTTAAAGTCAATGTCTTTGTTTTTTCGTGACTATGAGTAATTTTTAAGTACCAATTATCTCTGTTGTAGCGTTATTGTTACGCGCGTTTCCTCTTGTCTATTGATTTGTCTTTATAATTGTACTGAAAGAAATTTATGGTTGTATAATGAGTAAAGAAGTTGTTATTTATGATTATTTAACATTCTTTGTCAATATTATTTAGTTAGTTACATTTATTATTTCATCAACCACGCAAGCTATGTAAAAATAATTTTGCATCAATTGATTTATGATACTTATTGATTTTTCCGCGAACGCTCTTCGGAAATCAATTCCAAGAGCCATGCGCTAAGAATTTTTATATATCTCATTTGGTTGACATCAAAGTGTAAATTTGAATACATGTGATGTAACCCAGCTACGTCCGCCCTCGTGTCCCTGGGAGGAAGCGTTAATGGGCGCTAGCTTCCTTTCTAGGAATAGTCGTGTTCTCCCATCTGTTTTGTTTGTTTACCTATTACTATGATCTTTTTGGCTCTATCGTGTATATTTAGCACCTCTTGGCCATTTTATATTTCCCAAATATTGACAAAGATTTTCATGAAAGGCATTGTTATGTTTGGAACGTTTTCAGTTTTTCATAAAGTAAGCTTTGAAAACACAAAACAGTCAAAATACATAAGTATTGTCAGTGGTGTAACGTTCATTAAAGCTGATCCTCGTAAAATAGTCGCTTGGATCCATAGTTGCATGCTCTATGTCGAATTGCATCCGAGTGTAGCGTACATGCGTGTAATTGCAGTGCTACTTATTTATAACTGACCCGTTTTCCTTAGAAACAGGATGCTATGCGAAGATTGCAAAACCTATTTCTGGATCATCAGACACTTTGTTTTAAATTGAATAAAAGTACTTATGCTGATACTAGTTTTAATTAGACATTGGTATATACTGAAGGTCACATTAAACTTACATTGGCTGTATACGTCCTCAATGCTATTTTCAAATCAAAGTTATTTAGTATCGTTGCCGTATTGCAAGTTTATGTTATTGAACAATGTACATATGAATAAAGTCATCATTATTTCTTGCATTTGAAATCAAACATGTAGGTAAATACCCACCACTACGCTTACGTGACTCCACTCATGTGACAAAATAATCTCAAGCCTCTAATAGTATTACATCGTTCGATTTGAGATTGTGCATACGTCGTTGCATCACTACAAAACCTCGCTGATTTTGCATCGATGAGAGAGAACTCAGCGAAATCAATTCTCGTAAGTGAAGTTTACGTAAGAATACAGTTTACATTTTTCTGTTCTGATCTGAGCCTCATAAAATACTTAAAGCCATAATAAACATCTCTTAAAAGTCGTGCAGGCCTTGTGCAACGTAAAAGTGAAGTGATTACTTTTTACCGTTCTACAAATTAATAGTTTCGTGTAATCAAAAGTCCATAAAATTTTTAACGAAATATCAGTACTTTTCTTTTATTGCAGCGATAACCATACAAGATAGAGGGCCGTTATTTGACCGTAAGTCACGACCTGCAGCCGGCACCCTCTGAATCGTATCTCGCAGTATCGCAACCTCTCCGCAGTGGCCACAATGGCTAAACAAATAGCGCACGCTGTGCACTTAGTTCGCAGTTTGAGTAATCATACCTCGTTGTTATGTTTTCCTGGTACTGCATTTAGTAAATGTTTATGGGTTTTGTGTTTAAACACAGCTTGGAATGATATAATATACGTTCCCGGCCAAGAAAGAGAGAAGAAAAAGAAAGAAAGAACTGGCTCTCAAGCCCCCATCTGGAACATGGAACACGACAAGTCGTTTGGCAGATGACTCTTGCTCGAGTTTGAACCCCATGGAGAAGTAATAATAGTCATCATATGTATATATATAATATATATAAAGGTTTGTATGTAGGTATTAATTTTAATATATATACATTACACATACATATTAAAAACGCTCTACTAAATGGGTAATGGTTATAATAATATTATGATTGTGTATATGGCTTCGAGCTAAAAATTATGTTGTGATCTCGTTTCGAAGGTTAATTATGATTGGTTGTGTTTCTGTGATAACGTGTCAAATATAATTTGGTGGCTGGTTAGAAACTGTATGAAGCTCGTTACATTTTGATTTATGTGTTATTTCGATTTGATTATTTTTGGTTGTTGACCTCAATTGTGACGACGTGGCGGTCTCTTCTGATATCGGACACATGTTTATGGTACTAAAGTTACAAGTGGTTTGCATCCATGTGATGAATTCTCAATATAATCTTTGGTCGACTGCTATCAATCTCTAAACTAACTTTAAATCATTCATAATAATTTTAGTTCTGACTTAGAACATTTAATTTGTGTTTAACTTTCTTTACATTTAAAAAGTTGTTCAAGCTTAGCCTTTGCCGTATAATCATTCCCAATAAGATTAATACTGCCATCAATGGTGTCAGAATTCTTCATACAGTAGAATCCGTTTATTATGACTCCGCATATATTGACCAACCGCTTATTATGACGTAATTACACAACGAATTTGGTTTTCATATAAAATTCTTTTAACAAAGTCGGATATAATGACTTCGCTTACAGTGACATGTCGCTTATTATGACCCATTTTTAATAAATTTTGCCCGTTTATAGTGACCGACATGATTCTTTACACCTTCGGCAATGTTCGTTGATTCCCGACGACGTTCGGCACGTGGATTGTATTTGTTTTGAATCTCAAAAAATGAAAATACGTGCATTTATTACGTGCAATTTTAATTTTTATTTAATATGCTATGTTTCATTATTAAAATAAATATTTATTTACCTAAAAAAAATAAGGTTGGTTTTTTTTCACAAAAATGCTTTGTATGACGTCCGCTTAGTATGACGTGTTTGTCAATTCCCTTCGATGTCATTATAAACGGATTCCACTGTACATATAATGGTGGTTCTATTCCAGTATATACTATCAAAGCTCTTTATTTCTGATACTGAAACTTTTAAAACCACAATAGTCAGTATCTAATTGTGCTCTTTATACGCTAACCATCTTGTCAGGTAATTTGATTGATATGTGAAATGAAAGCTGATTTGGATTATCTCGTGTTTAATTTGCATCTTTCTCTTGTCAGTATTTTTAAAAAGCGCTTAGGGCATTGTATTTAGTGGCTTGCTTTTGATGGAAATTATATTCTACGTAGCGAACGGGTCACCTATTGTTATTATAATATAGTTAATGGCGTTTTTTAATTGTATGGTAAGCCATTGTTTCAAAATTAGTTTTGATTTGTTTCTTTTTACGTTATTGCTTCTTTATTGCGTTTGTAGCGTGTACAACGATGTATACAATTATACATCTCCAGTAGAACTGTGTACATATACATGTATCATCGTCACTATGAGCACTAAATAATGCAGGCTAACAATATTTTAATCAAAACACGCTTATCTGAATTATGAACACGATTAAGCGATACACTATCGGTGAAGCCGTCCGTACCGCTACGAGTGTGTCTGCCTGCACGTACTCCATACTCCATATTGTCTATTAATCAATACAAGGTAGCCATAGAAAAGGGGTTGCTAGAAATGCCATTATGTATGTTCTCTACGGTAGTAATTTTTTATGTAAGAGCTGTAAAATCATCAGATGAAACGTACAATCTATAAATTGTCGACAGCCAAAAAGTGAAGTCGCTGACAGTTGCACTTGATTAATCAACAAGACATAAGTTTTCTACTTACTTTAGAATGATGAGTGTAATAGATTTGTACAGTGGAGAGTATGTAAAATTTAAAATTCAATAATTATAATATTCTAAATTTATGTCTGTCCTATATAGCAAGGCGATAAAGAATAATGAATTGTTTGTAATCTATATTGGTATTAATAAAAGTGAACCAACAAAAGAAACACATAAGGTGTATAGTTTTATTACTTTATTAGTAATTGTAATTAAGTAACCTTTTTCATATTATCATGGAGGTAGGTAAATAAGTAATACAAATATTTGCGGTTATTAATTTATTTAGACCCTGGTTCGCAATGTGCTTTAGTCATTAGAGAAGAGCCAGGAAGAAACTCTAAGACAGCACCGTTACCGCTATAATATTATATTAATTATAATTATAACATTAATTATAATATAATGTTACACTATGTATAATGTTTTTCATAAACAAATTATAAACTGGCAGTGCTACAATATCACCTTATTATACTAGCTTGGCTATATTGAATTAAGATACAGAAATAATTATATAAACTAGCAAAGACACAATATGCTTTACAGCATTAAAAATACAACGGTATATAGTATTGAAAGTAAGGTAGGTACTTAACTTCTGCAGGAGGAATTAGTTATGTTCCATAGTCGGCACTGACTGAATTAATCACCACGTAACTTCAACACCATTATGAGACTAATCTTATAATATAATAATATATTAGCAATGTATTAACTTTACTTCTTATTCGGTTCTGCACTGGGACAGAATTGAGATAGAATTGAGACCCGACAATACAGCGTAGTTTCTTTTTATACTTTTACCCTCACAATGTCACCTGATCGATTATTCGTTGATTATTGCCATATGCAATTTAAATTAATGAAATACCAAATAATTTATCATACTGAATAAACATAATTCTACGTTAATTTAAAACAGTCTATAAGTATATAATAACAGCTAATAATATATTAATATTTCAATGGTTCAAGTATGAACAATTCTTACTTCCTTTGAGAATAATTGCAACACATAAGACATCAGTCATTGTATTCTCGTAAACATCCTTATTTTATAAGTAATATTTATCGTATATATTTATACTAATCTATCACGGCCAGACTGACATGTACTTCGCTCCCGAAGTACTATAGGTGTACCAGAATCTCAAGGCAAAATGACAGAAAGAAAAAACATTTTTTTTACGTAATGCAAATCCTACAAACGTAACAAAGACGTAAACGTTGTTCGTAATATATCTGCAAACTTTAAAGTTAAAACGTCATTAGAACAAGTTATCTTACTAATTACAGCTAGCACCATTCTGCCATCAGACTTCGGTAGACCCATACAAACATTTCAGTGAGCATACTTTGTAAACCAGTTCAGATAATGGAATGTTATTCGTGTTATCTTTATAAAATCCATTGTTAATTTAACATTAACAAATATTTTAATTCCGTTCAGCCATACTGACTTATTTTACTACAGTAAGTAATACAATTATAAATTCGTGATTGTTGCCCGGTTTCTGTGGTCGTTTTGTCGAGAGTTTATCTATTCAATAACGCTAACGGGTCGATAACTTCTGAAAAGGCGTTTCTGAGCACTGCGATAATAGCCTCAAGGACCTCAGATTATTGAAAATAAAAATCCTTCTCTTTGCAAGTTTAAATTTTCAATATTTCCAATAATACAATTTTTTTCTAGATTGACAATGAATAACAGAGGTGTTATTCTCAAATACTATGGTCACCAAAATAAACTTTAAATTGACGTTTTTAAATTGTATTGTTGCTATTTGACTATGATAAACAGACGCTAATAAATACCAAATTACAAAATTTTTATTAAAACAAGAGGTTACTACATATTTACTATCGAAAAAATAAAACAATTAGTCAAAATGACAAAATAAAATGATAATATCTATTTGAAACTTGATCTTTTGAAGAGAGCCATTTAGTAGCAGATTTAAATACTCGTCCGTTATCGGATTCATAGTTAATGAAAGGCGCCTCGCGTGTTCAGAAACCCAATGACAGTCATCGGACATTTATCTTAAGTTTAACTTTATTGATTCAATAGCTGTTGATAATATAACTGGAGACTTCAGAAACCGGCCAATCTTATAAATTCCAATCCAATAAATAAGCTGTTTGTTAGTTGCATAGACATGTCAAACCCCATCCACCCGCTGCGCGTGGGCTGGTCCGCACCAAACAAGAAACCGTCCAGCAGAACTTATTTATTGCTTGGTTTTGGTCAGTTGCATCGACATGACAAATCCCGTCCACTCGCCTCGCGTGGTCCGGTTTGCACCAAACAAAAGACCGTCCAGTGAAACTGCAAAACTCATTTATTGTTTGGTTTTGGTCAGTTGATTGATTCGTAATTGTATATTTTAAATCAGAGTATTTACTACTCTTTACAATGTTACTTGCATGGAAATGAACCAGCGAACACGTACCAACTACATAGACAGAGTATTTACTACTCTTTACAATGTTACTTGCATGGAAATGAACCAGCGAACACGTACCAACTACATAGACAGAGTATTTACTACTCTTTACAATGTTACTTGCATGGAAATGAACCAGCGAACACGTACCAACTACATAGACATGACAGTCACATTCACCCGCTGCCGGTGAGATAACTGGCATCAAGTAGGAGGCTGATCAGCGGAAATTATTTTACTTTCGTATAAATAATTACTTTCAATTATATCATTAAAACATAAAGCATGGCCTTTGTGACTCTTACCAGCCTTGAAATCAATGATTGATTATTGCATTGTTCATCTTGATGTTTTGATTTTGATACCAACACACCGGTAGTCACTGGTTTCTGGACTGAAGACTGGTTGGTTCATCTCGTTTTTCATAGCGACTCCGTGGCTTTGGCTGTAACCAAAAAAAAAGAAAACGAGAGTATTTCGAAGCTTAGCCCTTTCTGTTTTATTGTTAAAATATTATTAAATCAATGAGGGTACTTTATAATTATTGGGGGTAGCTCTAACATATAGGAGGTAGTTTACAATTATTGATGGTAATTCGTAAAACTTTTAAAGTTAATGTACGAGAATGAAATGGATCAAGTTATGTCATTAATATAATTATATCTCTTAATAAAACTCACTCCACGTTTATTAAATGTCACCTTAATATTAAAAATAATTACTTTTCAATTACATAATGTTAACTCAAAATCGAAAAAAGAATAATTGCTACTTTCTAAAGCCACAAAGAAAGAAATAATACAGATCACCTGTTATATCGAATCCAAGTCATAAGCCTGGAACAGTGGCTTCACAGGAGCAATCACAGTCTATTCCGTCAGCGTCATCATTTCGCCATCAAAACGGCACCGACTCGAGGAATCACCAATGAATTAACTTTGTCAGGAAGTTGCATTGCGCAATTTTCTGAAACTTGAAAAAGTTAATATTAATATATTGTTTAAATAGCAGGGTAGAATCCAACTTCTGATAATAGATTTGTACAGTGGAGAGTATGTAAAATTTAAAATTCAATAATTATAATATTCTAAATTTATGTCTGTCCTATATAGCAAGGCGATAAAGAATAATGAATTGTTTGTAATCTATATTGGTATTAATAAAAGTGAACCAACAAAAGAAACACATAAGGTGTATAGTTTTATTACTTTATTAGTAATTGTAATTAAGTAACCTTTTTCATATTATCATGGAGGTAGGTAAATAAGTAATACAAATATTTGCGGTTATTAATTTATTTAGACCCTGGTTCGCAATGTGCTTTAGTCATTAGAGAAGAGCCAGGAAGAAACTCTAAGACAGCACCGTTACCGCTATAATATTATATTAATTATAATTATAACATTAATTATAATATAATGTTACACTATGTATAATGTTTTTCATAAACAAATTATAAACTGGCAGTGCTACAATATCACCTTATTATACTAGCTTGGCTATATTGAATTAAGATACAGAAATAATTATATAAACTAGCAAAGACACAATATGCTTTACAGCATTAAAAATACAACGGTATATAGTATTGAAAGTAAGGTAGGTACTTAACTTCTGCAGGAGGAATTAGTTATGTTCCATAGTCGGCACTGACTGAATTAATCACCACGTAACTTCAACACCATTATGAGACTAATCTTATAATATAATAATATATTAGCAATGTATTAACTTTACTTCTTATTCGGTTCTGCACTGGGACAGAATTGAGATAGAATTGAGACCCGACAATACAGCGTAGTTTCTTTTTATACTTTTACCCTCACAATGTCACCTGATCGATTATTCGTTGATTATTGCCATATGCAATTTAAATTAATGAAATACCAAATAATTTATCATACTGAATAAACATAATTCTACGTTAATTTAAAACAGTCTATAAGTATATAATAACAGCTAATAATATATTAATATTTCAATGGTTCAAGTATGAACAATTCTTACTTCCTTTGAGAATAATTGCAACACATAAGACATCAGTCATTGTATTCTCGTAAACATCCTTATTTTATAAGTAATATTTATCGTATATATTTATACTAATCTATCAAGTGCTTGAAGAAACTTTTCGTCTATATTAATTATATATATGTCGATTTCCCACCGTCTAATTTTCGAGATCATTATATGCATGGAGTGGTTGGACGTTTTTCCGTATAAGATATTTAATCGGACAATACATCAATTACGGCTGCCAGGGATGTACATAGGTATGACCCAAAATACATCAGGCATTTCTATCCATTAATTGTTTGTTGACGCAAGTGTTAGTCAGAAGAGCCATATAGAGAGGATAGGGTATTATCACGGTATATCGGCATTATCACATGCAGATATATCAGCACTTCAGCATTCTGATAATCATAATGTTTTCCACGATCTTTTTTGTGTTCTGACCCACATAACTAAAATATATCTCCTTCTTTTTGCATACTTTGTTTAATTTTGGTTCAATAGAGAACATTTACAACAAAATTTTTACTAAAAAGAAAGGTCACGTTTTAGATGCCCTCGAAAAAATTTACCTTTTCAAACTTCTTTTAATCAACTTAGTATTAGTTATTTTGCAATAATCCACGGTTAACATGTTAGATGGCATACTTATACCACAGACTTATACTTTAAGACATGCGTGGCACCTCCCTCCTTCCCACAACGGAAACATGCACTTCAATACTTAAATAAGTTGAATCCTAAAAAATTTTTTTTTTTTAAACGCTTTTATTTCAATGTTTAGTTTATAAAATTAGCTACAAGTTGTGAAAATTTCAAGTCTCTACGTAAAATAGAACATAGAGAATTATGCGTCTAAAGTCTGAAAATCGTTTTTTTTTATTTAACAACAAATAAACAATGAAAATTAGTTTAAAATATGATTTTCGTGTATTGTTATCGGAAATACACATGTCTGCCAAATTTCATCAATTTTCATTAAAGGGAAGTCATTCAAATTAACGTTACAAGATTTGATCCTTTGATCCTCCGAAGTGAAGCTAAATATAAAAGCGTTTAATAACCTTATTGCCGTGTAAATAGAGTAGCATTTTGATCATAATATTGAAGATTTGATGCTTTGATGCTCCGAAGGGAAGCTAAATAAAAGCGTTTAAAAAGTATATACCAACATACATACCAGTACCAACACGTGTTTCGCCCCGTAACAGAGCATTATCAGGAGCATCGTAAGTTGACTTTACAATGGTTAGTCGCATAGTGATGGTTAGTCAGGTACCGCGCATGTCTTAAAATATATACCAACATACATGGTAACCGCAGATTATTGCAAAGTAGACTAATACTAACTAAATAACAATGGATTTCCGCAAAGTATCGCCTGATACTATTAACTTTTTTAAATCTTTATTGTCGATATTATTTTTATTTTCAAAGGCAAATTGTTTCATATTGAAATCTATTAAGTATGTAATTATTCAAAAGATTTTTGTTATCTCTATACCTAGTAAGGAATTAAATTACAACAATGCAGTCTACTCGTAATGTTCTCATACATTACTTGGAATACAACAAACCGTGGTGAATAAGCATACTTATTACGACGCTAGGACGCTTCAGTCGTCAAATCCTCACCGAACTGTGGGAGGGAAGCCATATGCTAACGTTATTGATATTATTATTTGCTACTTTTTGTTAACGATCGCGCGGTCTCTAATTTTAGGGCGTGGTGACGCACTATTTGTTTCCAACAGTGTATTTAAATTCTATAAGCAGACATAACTAACAGTATTTGGTAATTATGAAAGTAAATATTTATGAGTTTAATCTAAATTCAAATCTTTTGCAAGCTTATCAACAATGATACATTGACATGACTCAAACGTCGCAGATTACTTGTCATGTGATAAAGTGTTATAAAAACATAGACAGCGATAAAAAATACGATGGATTCTGTTAAGTTATCAAAACAGATCCACAATATCTTATTTTGGTTTGTGAGAAAGTCAATCTAAAGTTCTAAAGTATCAAAATTATAAAATCAAATTGAACTAATATTTTAATATCTTTTATTACAGGTAAGGAGTACTTTCTATCATTCAAGCTTCCAGCAAATATGACAAGGTAACAATTATCGTAATAAACGCTGAATTGAAGATAATTCTTATTGATGAGAAGGTGATAGAAAGTTTTTTTCTATAAAATACACTACAGTATCTAAAGGAAAATCAAACGAAATTGTGCAGCTATTAATCAATATAGTACCCCCGAATTTGTTACATGTCAAACAATTACTCACACTAGAAGCTCAGACAGGCTAGAATGAGATAAATGTCATCTCACTTAATAGCAATTGAAATTGAACTTTACGGTCAGAAGCTTTAGAGCAGACATTAAATTGTCTCCCAGTGAAAACAGAAGCGAAGCTCGTGTCCAATTACAATAATAATGAATCGTCGCATGCGTCAGCGGTCTTTGAATAAAGATCGCCACTCACACCGCGCCGAAGCATAATCATTGTACTGTCTTACATAAAACGTTGATCAAAAGATCTTCTCTATCATTTCGCTAACTAGACAGTTTAATAATTTTGATGTATTAGCGCCATTCGGTTTTACGTAATCGTGATTATCAATCTTATAGACATTGCAGTTTGACGAAATGACAATCATCTCGTTACAAATAGCTTTCTCGACGCTGACTTTATTAATGTAAAATAAATTACTAAAAACAAAAGTTGAGCAGACGGTCCATCTGATTGTTAGTATGCACCATTGCCCATAGATGTCTGCAACATCTAAGGAAATAACAACACGCTGCCTGTGGCTTTCCAAGAAGAAAATAGAGAACCTGCTTTTTGCTTGAGTTTAACACCACGTCGGAAAAAGCTGATATAGGTAAATTTATTTTAAATAAAAATATGATTAATAGCAATTTTCAAACTTACCAAGAGATAGACGATCACTATCATCATTGTAATAAGATGACAGGGTAATCGTTTTCTTTTCATGCAAATTTTAATTAACAAGATTCCAATCCATCGGTGTCATTGTATCCGCTACTGTATCAGCAAGGAGCTCGTAAGCTCGTTGTAATGTTTTATTCCGCTATCTAGATGCGCCTAGAGCGATGACCCCTGAGACAAGAGTCGTAAGAGACGTAATGATATCATTAATAGCAGTGTTAATAACATTAATTTAATTTCACTGAAAAGATTTCGTAACAATAATATTAATGAAATGCATCTTTTGAAAGTTGATGTTATTAACAAAAAGTCATTATTAATTATTATTGTAACGCAATGATGTTGTTGAAGAAAAAACTATGCAGATTCTGATTAGTAACAAATTTATTAATCATTCGTGTTCCATATTTCGTTGTTAAAATCGAATTTATCAATGAATTTCTGAAGTCGAAGTCTATCAGATCACTTAAACATTTTGATTCATTAATATGTGTCTACCTTAAACCTATATTTTTGGTACGACAATATCTTATCAGTTTATCAATTATTATTATCTATACAATGTGCTATATTTGTTAATATCAAGAGTTACGTATTATTTTTGATCGAAATATTGTAATTCACATTATCAGTTACGTTTTTTAACCTTCAAGAAATTACCTATTTTTAGCTATATACTTAGATTCATTGGCGCTTCAATGTCTTGTGGAAATTTATTAACGCCCATGAAAATATTAAAATTGTTGTACAAAATAAGCGCTATATCTAGTTTCATTCTCAGATAATCCTCAAGTCTGCGATTTCTCTCATGACGAATTGCTTACATTATTTGGATTGTATCTGGTGACGGAGATGCCATCATGGTGTGGGAAGTATTTTCTACGTAACAACTGAAAAGTGGTCTATCTAAATTGTCACTATAAATAACTGATTTCACAAAACATTTGGACAGCTCAGATTTTTTGTGATAGTAAAGTAATGAATGGGTATACTCATCTCGACTTGAGTTCTATGGCCATTGATTTAATACGTACACAAGTTGAAGGTAATATTTTTTAATTTTATGCTCTGCACGATGTGTCGACTTGTTGAAAGATTCATACGCAGTTTAATTCCTTGCGTGCAGTTATTATAAAACGATTAAGTCAGTACTTAACAATTTAAACATTGGGTAAGGAAATATCAATGTCATGACAGTTTTCACTCTCGGTTTATCTTTTCTACGTCTTTTAATTACACTTATAACTTTGTTATGAATTTAAGAAATAGGATCTCCGTGTATCTAAATGCAAAACATTTCGCGATAGAGAATTAGTATTTTTTATTTTCTCTAAAATTATTAACAATAGACTAAGCGCAATTTTAGTCCCAAGATACAATTGAATGTTACAAAGTGTATTATTATTATCTTTCATTGTTTCTTTTAATTCTTTGATTCACTTGTCGACAATCTTCGAGGCATCTTTTTCTAAAAAGCCTCAGTCACTACAAAAGAGAGAGGATTCGTTAAACTGTATGAGTGGTACGTTGCTATAATAACATGCACTAGTGCTGTCTAGTTAAATGAAAATCTTCAAGTTATTCTGCCATCATAACGTATCATTATGATGGTGTGCGTAATCTGGTGAAATAATTGTTTTGCATTCACTTTCAATCGAGACTCTGACTTCTACGAAGTTTATACAGGAGAAACAGCCGTAGGTATTCCTTGGAATAGGTTTATTGTTATTGCTGTTGATTTGAAGTCCGGTGAATTTAAATTGTTGTAATGCTTGCTTAATTACATTATAAACTTTTATTTACTTTCTTTTTTCGATAGTTTAGTCACAGAATACATAATAGTAGAGTCAAATCTTGCAAGCTGGATCAGAACTAGTTCCTCCCGCTCTATGGAGTTGAATTTTCACAAATTGATTTGGTTCCGGTGACAACACCTTTCTTGATATTGGTGACGTGATAGTATGCTCAGAATTGGATCCAAGAAATCCTCAACAGCTAACACCACAGACACAATTTTTAAAGCTTGTTTTTAAATTATTTTAAAACATACATTTTATTTGAATCCTTGCACTAAGGTTTATTTGTAGACAGTATAACTTCCAATTTAGGTACATCATTTGATTATTAGGTTTGTTTTAAATGTATTTTTATTGCGCGAACACTTGTAACAAATTCTCTCACGCGGCCTATTTGACCCAATTTTTGTTCCATTTCGTAACATGTGTCGAAGAGCCGCACAAAAATAGTAAACGGTACATTTTTCACGTAAACTTTGAGCACTTTGGTTGCCAGTTTTAATTTTAATTGCAATAAATATAAAAGTAACAACTCGTATTAAAATACTTTTGTTGTAGGATTGGAGGTTTTTTAGTTTCTATTGTTTCAAATCTTTGAAAGGTAAATATTGTAAATTGTAACCATGGTCCATACAATTTGATAACATTTTTCTCCCAAAAAGGCACGCCACAAATGGTAGGAATGAAAAACACACTTCGAAAGAAGCATTGCAAGTTGCTACGTAACGTAATACAAGTAATTCCGCCTAATTATAGTAATCGTGGTCTTTACGACCGTCTTATCAGTCACTTAACTTTTTTGACTTCCTCCGGCTACTAATATCAGTAAGCGGAAGAACCAAATAAATCGAAGAACACAAATAAATTGTCTTTGTGAACAATCTTCACTGCCACTCCATTTTTGAGTAGTGATTAAATATAATATAATATTTTATGTTTTAACGTTTTAATTACATATACTTAAATTAGTTCAATTAAACCAGTGCTTAGTAAATTTAAATTTTAACCATCTCACGTAGTTAGAAAGAGAGAGATGACGCTACTTTTTGATTGTAAGAAGAACATTTGTGTGAAATAACCCGACGGGACTATTTTTCATTTTGAATTTAGAAATAATTGGTTCGTACGATTATTAAATGCGAATTTTTGAAAAACTTTACGCAACGATGTTAATATAATACATCACGTTTAAATAAACTACCGTAATCCAGTACTGTTTGAACTGGTTATTTTAACGCGCCAGCCGAATTTAATGGTTTTGCAATAACGATCGAGTTACTCTCGGAACTACATTCATACTGTATGGATGAAATGTGTAAATGACACAATCACGTGACCAAAATGTGTGACCCTAATCTTTTTAACCATATGTCTAACTCATCTGATAAATAACTTATCAAATATTATATGATACGGTTTTTCAATGTATATAAGATTGCACTGAATCATTGATTTCACTTTAAATATTCTGACCGTTTTCTATTTATAAACGCCTTTTCAAACCTTTCATACCCCGGTATGGCCTCGAAATTTTTGAAAATAATCGTTGATCTATTTAATATTATAACATAGAAAACAAAACTGTAATCTCTTTGAAATATGTATTAGGTACAAAATAGTTCGTCTCTCGTAAAGTAGGGCAATCTATAACTATGGCTGCGCGTGAGTTAATCTTCGAAGGGGTCCAAGGCCGCTGGAACAGATCCAGAGTATTTTTTTTCTATTCTAATGAACTTCATTTAAGAGGTACTTCAGTTTATTTCTTACGGCGAGCGATGGGATCATCATTATTTTTATATTTATGATGACGTTCTTCGGTTAGTCACATGCCAGCTAAAGTTCAGTTGTTAGGCTCATAGTCACGGGAGTTGTCGACTGGTCTATTTATTTAGTACTGATGCCTTGATGTTGTTTTTATTTTATTTATACGAGTATACCAAGGATATAGAATGCTTTCAAAATTATAATTAAATACACAAGAAGCAATCACTTGCTTCGGTGAAGGAAAACATCGTGAGGAAACCTGCACACCGGAGAGTTCTCCATAAAGTTCTCAAAGGTGTGTGAAGTCTACCAATCCGCACTTGGCCAGCGTGGTAGACTATGGCCTGTACCCCTCACATTGTGAGAGGAGACCACGAGCCCAGCAGTGGGACAATTATGGGTTGTTGCTTTGCTTTTTTTGCTTTACACAAGAAGCAATTAAGGCGTGCAAACAATATACCTACCACAACAAACTCTTAGCCACTTCAAGAATTATCATTTTACATCAAGCCTCTCACGCTTTTAGGACGTTACCCGAGTATTATGACCAACTGGTTATCCGCATATTAAAGCCGCTTGAAAAGGAAATTTACAACAATTAAGTGCATTTGAATCTTCTTAACGCCTCGGGTCATCTGGTTCTCCATGCGAGGGTCGGGCTCGCTAAGTAATTAATATCGCCAGTGTTCAATATATCTTCGCTTACGTGTAAATGGTCCCTATAAACTCTCACTTCTGTAACCTTTAAGAAAGTTATTGACGTGTATTTAAAAAAAAAGGCCCCGCCTACGTATTGTATACGGTCCTATCGAAAATATGACGCTGCTTTTACTTTTCGTCCGACTTTATATCGTAAATATTTTTTCGCGTATCTTACGTTCTTTTTTTCAGCATTTTAATTGGTGCGTTATAAGTAAATAAGCTTTTTTCAATAGTTCGTCATACCATGCTTACATGTACCAGATATTACCAGAGTAGCATACCATGCCATGTACCATTATTATTATTATTATTTCTCCGTGGAGTCCGCTTGGATCCTTGCTTGAGTCAGCAGCCAAACGACTCGTCGTTCGAGTCCGCCTGTTGTTCTTGTACGCCAGTATAGAGTATTGCTAAAAAAACCTCAGTATTAGTCTTACTGCAGATGAGATGCTTCTAGTGAGAATTAAGCTGTATATTAGTACCTTACCTTTGTGACTCAGAAAACCGTAGTGCTGTTTAAAAATAGACTTTCCCACATCCTGAGCTCATTTCTCAGAAATCGGTTTCCCACAAAATGCGTGTGATTTTCTTGAACTTTAAACGTCCTTCGATGCTTTCGAAAGTGACAGTGTGTCTCCGGTCGGTTGGGCCCATGCGTGGGTGAAAGTGGCCCAGCGGCCCACTACTGCCAATTATAAACCAATAAAGCATTTTCGTAAAACAGAGATAAGCTTCTGTCAACATAAGTCTTATCGGTAAATTGACAACTGATTTCCATTTTTACTTAGGTAAATTTTATGTAAAAAAATTGATGACCCATTTTATATTTGTGTAGCGTTTTAAAAGTAACATTTCACTGATCCAATAACGGACCGCGTCCGATGTTTCTTAACTCTATGGAGCTATTCAAACTGAAACAAGCCATCAGGCTACTTGCGCTTTCAAGACCTTTATCTTATCCTCTATCTTTTAACTTACTACTTATTCAAAAAGAGTTTACAATGAGATTACTGACCGCCTGATGATTATTTTCCACGATTAGATACGTTAAAGAAAAAAATCATGTATAATTTACACAGTTTAAAGGCTCTTGCATCGGAAAGGGAGAAAACACTGCAAGCGCGTATCAACTGAAACATCTTGGCAATTAAATGATGTAATAGTTAATGTGGCATGTTTGTGTCTTGAGTGTTTGATTGTATCTCGTCACGAGGAAATGTTTCGCTAATGTACTATGAAATAACAGTTAACTAGGCTTAACTGTAGGCCCCAACGTCGCTTTCCCTCAGTTTTAAATGAAGCAGTCTGTTGAGGGCAGGAAATTTATATTTTCTGTTTTACGATACGTTATGCGGGAAATAGGTAATATTGCAGTGCTTAGCAGTGGCCAAGATCTGTGTAACTTGCTCGAAATCATTATGCATTGATTACTCTTAAAATGCTATGTGCAACCGACAATGATGTTAGTTTAAGATTATAAATATGTTTTGCCTTAACCATTATGTACTACAATAACACATATTTGATGATAATAATAGTGAAACATGTTGTACTAAACTTTTTGGTAACGATCGTGGCTTCTTTATGAACTCGGTATTTTGAATAAGTAAAAAAAACAATAACTACGTATATTCCTTACATGGTTACTGCGGCTTACTGTAAAAATTGTATTTGTCAGTGTCACTTTTTACTTTCAAAATTTAAAAAAAATCCCTTTAAAAAAATGTATGTCCCTTCTAGTATGTTGGTAATGAAACTGCTTAACTTACTTCCGGTCAGTAGTTGATTTCCGGGGAAGAACTAGAAACTAGAAGTAACAAAAGAGTTTATTCTCTGATCAAATAATTTTGGTGCGACACTAATAATAGTGCAGAAGTGTGACTATGTCTGTGTATGAGTATTTTTTTACGTTTGCAAATTGTAATTCAAGTGTTTGCGGTTTCGACGCAAAAAGCGGACGAGCTAAACTTTCATCTGCATGTTATAGGACAGTGACACTTCATAGAATCATTTCCTATGTAATTATCACTGGCGACCACGGTACATCTCGCGTTACATCTTACATCGCGAATCGAGTTCTTCCACATTGCTCTGCAGCGACTCGATATCTCATATGACACACTGATGATACCGGTAATATGAACCACAAGTATTACCGTTATTTACATTAATCTCTTGGTCACGTGGATATTTTATTTCTGCTTGCATTAACATCTTAAAACATATTTCAAGTATTATTTTAAAATAACTGAATTACTATTAGTTTTTGAGCTCAATGCTAATTTTCCTTCTGTTGTGATTTTTTGTTGGCCACTGGTAAACTAAGCTAAATCATTTTGTAACAATCGAACATAATTTTTTTTACGCACGTCACCAACACTTGCAGCGCAGAGCGAATTTTTCTTGGGCATTGCGATTTTTGGCTCTAGGGTGCGATGCGATCGTCAGACTCCTTGTGGACGCGAGTTTTAGGCTGCTTTTCTACCAGAGGTTCGCGAAGTGGCTCAACTACGGAATTGTTTCAAATCCGGTAAAAGGATTGTCTGACTTTTGTTTCTTGAATTAGCTTAACACTGGTGGAAATAGATTAATCAAAGCTATGTTGTTTGTATGGAGAAAGAGCGAGCCAACTATCTATTTATTTCTTGAAGTCCACTGCTAGATATAGACCTCCCCTAATAGGCGCCACTCCGATCAGAGTGGGCTCTTTGCATGCAACGACTTCCTGCTGTCTTTCTTATGTAAGTCTAGCTGATCGAGAGGCGACCTGTCTCTCTTGTCAGTGCTTTTTTTATCCGCATAGCTTTGGTCTTTGGTTTCGTTACGTACATCGCACAGTTTTAGTGGAAAAGCAACCTTACGCTGCATTATCCTCGCTCAGTCCTGATCTGAAAGCGCACCGCTGTTTACAAGACAAGGAAGAAAGTCAATGTCGAACGTAGATACCGCTCAGTTTATAGGCCACAGATACGCGTGACACAAAGAGGCTTGCGCCGAGAATGACTGTACAATTATTTTGAGCAGACAGCCCGTGCTGGGTTTTGCATTAACTAATAATCTTCCGCCGGCCACTTAATTCACAATGGCGCGACCGTTTCTCTCTTTGTTTACGTTATCTGCTGAAGGTAATTTTATGGATTTAGAATTTTAATGAGCGTTTCGTGTAACTACACTTACCAATTTTATCGGCTGTATAGCTTTATTCTTTAGTTGTACAAAAGACGACGATATTTATAATACAATGATATTTTCTCCACTCAAAGGTGAAATCTGTATTCAAATGTAGGATCCGTTCGTTCCTATCCGTTTCTTTTTCTTAACTTTGTTTTTTTTAAATAATGGGTTGTAGCTATAGACCAATGTCATTAATAGTGATGTATAACTTTGTTTAACGAAATGCAATCCTGCAGTTCAGTTTCACCAGTAAGGATCAATTCAGGATCAATTCAAGATCAATCAAGAGGATCATTTTTTTTTAGTTATGTATTCAGGATCAATTTTTTTAGTTAAGTTCAATGTAATATATCGTCAACTTTTAGGCCATTTCCTATTAAGGCCTGAAATTTCAGTCCAGGTTATCGCTGCAGCTTATATTGGGTTATATTGGGCTTATATTGCGTGGGTACAACGCCCGCACCTAATCTGATAAGTTCTACGGGAAGAAAGTTATAAACTACTTTGTGTTTTGGTTTCAACTTGGTTCTGTGGTAGCTACATTTATATGGCATGTTACAGTAGGAGTTTCGATGTCGGAGCATGTCTTCAAAATCTACCATGTTTAGCCAGTTCAAGAGTACAAGTCAAATAAATGTTATTACTCAATATACTTCTTGAAACTCTTTGATGTGAACACATTGACGCTTTTGTCAAGCAATGCTTAGTATAAAAAGACTTATTCATCCTATCGAAGTTTTTATTGCTACTAGTTATAGACTCGAGATCTCTAACATAACTTCGAGTGTCTTCAGAGCCAAACGCAAACAGTATAAGATGTATAATAATAGTATAAGGTGCGGCGGCAACATTACCAACCCATTCACCATTCAACAGCACAAAGGATACTAACACGTCTACAAATCAGTCGATCAAAGGTTACTTTAACACAATGTGTTTTTGATGCCCATCTTTTATATAATGCATTAAATTTAGCAATATGATATTTACGGCACGTCGCGAATAATTTGTGATAGCACTTTTTTCGCACCGACGACCTATTGAATAACTGTTTACACTTTAGGCATCACTATTTTTTATTGGATCTATGCATCAATCAATTACGACCACAAGAGGTTTTCACGTCGCTTCTTACGCAATAAAAAACGAAAAAAAAAAACTGGTGAAGTGGAAATCGTTAAAGTATTACTTCCGTACTTGAAATAGGCTGAGAAAAAAAAGATTGAGCTCGTTTTCATTAGATAGAACCGTATTATTTATTGCAGAAAAGCAGTCAACAGTAGATATTCTTACCTACTTTTGTTTCCTATTCGACCACAAAAAACCCAGACTTTAAATAAAAATATTTACTTTCTAATTATTACAAACTACAGAGCCGCATTGTAATTATTTTTATGCCATTTTCAATTATAATTCAGATCCTTAATATCTGTGTATAGAAAACCTATAGATTTAATTACTTTTTTCTCCAAACGCACATAAGACAAGAGTCTGATTGATCTCCGACCCCAGTGTCATAAGGCTGTCTTGTTAAATGGACGTAAGTGAAAATTGTTGTCATGTCATTACGAGCGTAATGTCATCGTTTTATAAATTATGTTACGTTTGACTTTAATTTTAAATTAATTTTACAGATGATTGATTGCAGTTTTTTCAATTTGCTGAATCCATCTATGTCGGAAGCTGCTGTATGCAAATATCGAAAGACAGGTTTATTAAATGTTTTTGGGATTGAGTTACATGATCGCCATTAGATCATAATTTTTTTGATTAATTTCGTTACTGCTTTAGTATTTTCCAGTTATTTAAGTACTCGTAACTAACACTTAGACGTCCAATAGGAGGCGCCATGGCATTGCAAATTGACTGCAATCCCATTTGATAGTAAAATTCATTAACTTAGAGTAAAAGCCTATTCTCTTTTCTCGACAAATCTTGTATTAAAGACGTTTTGATAGTAAATATTAATGAGACATAATGACACATAGACAGTGGGCGTATTGGTGTTCCGATGTCTTCTCGTGGGCGCCAGGTTACGAAGTTTTGATTGACGTTCCCTTATATTATTGTCCTAGTACCTTAACCTATAATGAGATGCGTCGTCGGCTATCGGTGATTGAAAGATTAAAATTCCCTTTGATGTTGACATGACATATTATGACGGTTGTGAAACTTGTGAATGACGCCAACGCTTGTTCGATTTATGAATCATTTTGAAGTATTGAGGGTGTACAAGAGTTGATTGGTTGTTGGAAGTTCTGTGTTAATGTAAGTTTAGTTAACGTGTAAGTTGTTGACGTAAGTTTAGTAACGTATTTTTTGGTTTTGGAAAACATGTCTGTTTTATAATAGTTTAATAATTTCAATTTTTTTTTCGGTAATGGCGAAGACAGATCACGGTTTTGTGAACAAACTGGGAATACTGTGTTGTTTATAATAATAAATATTATTTAAATTAAAATCGGCCTTTGTTTCTCACAACACTGAAGACAATTTATGTATTTAGGTCATTCGATATTCTGCGCGTTTTCTATACAAATTCATTGCAAATAAATTAATCTTAAGTTATCTTTAGTTAGAAAGGTCTATCTATTCCTCCTACTCTGTTTCCTGCTTGCAACACTTTTAATATATTCAATTTGATGCGGCTCTTTCATCTTATTTAATATCCGTCAGTATATTAGTGTATAATCGTGTTAGTAATTATTTATCAATGGTGGCCGCACGTGAGTTATTGAAAAAAATATCATCATGACACGGCACCGTGTGAAAGTGAGAGTACTCATATTATTATTGTATGTATTACGAAATAAATTGAAGTGTAAAGGTAATATCCGTTCGCGGTTGCTTTCATATCCTTTTCGTAATATAGTGTAATATTACTTTTTCGATAACTTTAATTAAAAATGTCGATTAAATTCAAATGAGTACCCTTTGCCGATAAAGTTATCTCTTATGATATTTAAGTCGGTAATTTTTGCGTAAATCGACGTTGGTGGCTCTGGGTTTTGGAAATGTGCGATTAAATATTTTTATCTGCTACAATTGAGATGTAATGTTGAGAAATCTTTTGTTAATTACGTAACTTCGTAAAGAAGCACACTAATAATACACGAAAAACACAACAATGATTAGAGGTATATAAATAATAATAATCAATCGAGAAGGAGATATAAAGTAAAAAATAATATTAATAGAACATTATTATTATTTATACAAACTAATTATATGAAAATGGTAACAAAATCATAAACTTGACCAAATTTATAAATTGGACCCACTTACCTCCAATAAACTAGTTCCATTTCATTGCTTCGACACTAATTTACTGCTGTTTAAAGTATTTGTTCTAGATTAAAAGGTCGTAACTCTTAAATGATTTTATTTGCGATGTGCTGTGAAATAAGTTTTGTATACCTACTGCTAATTGATCGGTCCAGTTTTTTATAGTTCTTCTTCTAAGTCGCTGCACTCTTGGCAGAGTGGTCGTGGTCATTCGGTATTTGTGGCACGCCTCACAATTCGCCGCCATTCTTCACGAATCGCTGCTCTTCGTGTGCATTCGTGGACGGGGGCGTGAACGTTTTTATAGTACAGGATGTAAATTATTTCCAAAACACATTTTAATTACTAATATATTTATTCAAACATAGATAAACGCACACTCACGTGGTACCTATGCCATTAGGTGTTTTTGCTTTAGTTATGTTAATTTTATATATGTACCTATTTTCCCTTGACATAGATACATAAATTATAAATAGCACATATGGTAGCACATATGGCGCCTGGTAGAAATATAAAAGAGATTATTCTCTTCGTACAAATCAGAGGATAACATCATTGGAGAAATAGTTACCGACCAACTAAAATATGAGAAGATGTAGGGAACTAAAAGAGTTGAAGATCAAGAGAAGGCTGATTGATCATATATTAGCCAATCGGATTTTCTTTTTTTTTGTGATGATATTGATTGATGTAACAATAAAATAATCTATCTCCACATCGACTTATCCTCATTTGAGTTACACATCAGAAGAGGAAGAGAAAGACTGAAACATCCCAACCCGAATCAAAACCCGAAGACAAAACGCTATGTATCGCATGCCTCGATCGCGAATACATATACAATCCGAGACCTTTATCGGTTATTACATTCCCTACCAACTGAGTTACAGCACCATACATTACCCCTCATGTGTGCGCCGGAGTCATAGCAATTATCAAATAGATGACATCCGATAAGCGTATATCGCACAAGTCGAGTTTGCCACTTGGTCAGCGTAACGATGTCTGACGGGATACAACGTTAGAGTTATTGAACCGTGAAATGTTAAACAAGCGACCGAGCGACAGATTAGAAAGCGGGGTTCAGGCGAGCTTGATTACTGATATCAATCTGTGTGTGAGGAACAATGCTGTATCAACGCGTCTTTTCACTAAAACTTTCACGGACTTGACGTTGTCACCGCAAATTATTTAACTGTGCTGAAATGTCGTATGGGAGGCGATAAGCGATTAAGTTGACGGTCTGTGGACATCTTCAGACAGACTCAAATGGAAAGAATAAGGGCTCAATGACGCGAGCTTACCAACGAATTTAAAGATATTTAAAAAGAACACAGTCACTGAATTTCTTGATTGAAATAACAGAATCATGACGTTACAACAAATTATGAAATATTTGTCCTCTGGACTAAATGTATTATAAACATATATTCATAATTTATTGTTGAATTACGCTTCGCACCTTAACTCTCGGTCAAATTGCATTACTTGTTTCAAAACCATATAAAGCCAAGCAACAATGTCTTAATATTATAAACATTCTCTGCCAGACCCATTCAAGCTTCAGGCGTATTTCAGTACTCTACAATTTAGTCGCCAACTAATTTTCGCTTACTCGTGGTTAGTGCGAGTAATACCTATACAAAGATCCCACCATTACCATTCTGACCGCTCGACATAATCACAAAATGATCATGCATGGCGCAGCGAACACGATAATTTTAGTTTTTAGGTCAGTTATGATTTAGTTGACCGCATGTAGGTACGTACCTACCTATCTGTGCAATATTTTCAAAGAATGCAATAAGTTTACTGCGTCGTGTCAGTTGCATCAATTCTGAGAATTTACGCATAATGGATAAAACTTATATTACTGGGAATCAAACTTAAAATGCTTCGCTCAGTAGTTCGGGTCAAATGAATGATATAGTATTGTAACTAGACAAAGTCTCGACCAACAAATGCCTAAAAAACATTTTAATTATAAACTTACTTTATTGGTACATTAATGTATTACCAACTAAATATTATGTTAGTGAAACTGTTTGTTTACATATATAAACACAGTTGTGTCAATGAACGGAGTTCAATTCAAAAGTGTAACCTCAATGTATTATAATCTGTTAAAGGTCATCTCATATTGTTCTTAAAGAAGTTTCGAACTATTGTGCTGTAATCTTATTTCATACCATGAATCATTTACATTTTTATGAAATCATTCTCTTCACGCCCAGCAAATCTCCGTGAATTATTCCCGTTTGTCATAGCATTTTGCACTGTCCTTCTATATTGTTAAGGTTTATTGACCGTTCAATGAAAACTTGTATGTAATTATTAACCTTAGTTTGCGTGTGCGACTCACAAAAGATTTTAGTTCCTAGGCCGGTGATAAAATTAAAGAACTTCATTTGAAACTTGACAACCGCGCACGGCTATTCATGTGGATTATTCAATAGATTAATTAATAGTTTGATTAATGTATTCATTATTCAATAATAATTGATCTATTGGATGCTTAACTGCAGTGCATTAATTTTATTGAAATTCAGTGAAAATGTATACTGATATAAATTATAACAGCATTTCAAATTATTTTTATATTGTTTTCTTACTTGAGCATTTTAACATTGCTAGATTTATTGCAAGTTATCACACTTCGATATTATGTTTCAGAAACATTATTTTTAATTAAAGAAATTAAGAATGTGTGAATGCAAACTTTGATAATAACATCAACTCTTAGAGTTCTATTGAATATCCTTCCATTCATAAATGTAATTAATTTGGTTGAATAATACATTTTAAAGTGCAATGAACTCGGGGCTTAACTAACATGTACAATACATAAAAGAAATTCTCGATTGGCCTTGTTCAATTCAATGGTTATTAAGTAGAAATCGCTATTCATAAACTTAAACAAACGGGAAGAATTCCTTTTAATACGCCGACTATAAGCATCATTCCATTTCAAGATTCAATGTTTAAAATCAGAACACCAGGTGCCACAATCGAATATGTTTTTGTGGCGTTTTCAAGGTGTTTTATCACCTGCAAGGACCGGATACATCTGTATCCTTACTGATGCAGTTTTGGGATACCTTGTTGTAAGTGAATAAGGATCATTCTGCAACCACAGCAAATATGGCGTTTTTGTAGCAGTTACTACCTCCAGTTATGCTTGTTTCTGGTTGTTAACACAGGTTCGAATCAGCTGATCGATTTCTCATTTATTCCAATTAAATGTATAAGTTAGATTTGATACAATAACGAAGTTACTTTGTTATCAGAAGCGCATTATAACCTTCACTGATTTGTTAATTAATTCCCAGTAATACCATACCAATAAATCACGTTAGATAATTGTAAGTACGCTAGCTCTTCTATTTAATCGATGTCTTATAAGTGTGAACGACGTCTACTAAAGAGATAATTAGCAGAATTTTTCATTAATTCCACATCATTGCTACTAGTACAGAATATCAATGAGGGAATCGTGCTTCATAAATAACACGTGAAAGCACTCTCAAGTGACTTGCCACGCTTTAAGTCATTGCTTTTTTCTGGAAGTGTTTTTCGTGCGTGTTGATTTTGGTGCTAAATATATTTACCAAAATTACGCGAATTTCGATAATGACGGCAGGTTTTGTTTTCGGAATAACGGAATTTCTCTTTTCATGTACAATACAGATTTCTTAATTATCTGTGTAGTATAATTCATAAAAATTCACCTGAAGGCACTTTGTAGCATCGATTGAAGTTTTAATGGGAAACTTCATATTGTGCAGCCATCAGTTTGACTTTATAATTAAAGGATACTAACATTCTGCGTATCTAAAGAACTTTTAAGTGTACCAAAAGATTTTCAAATTGAATTTGTAGAGACTCACTTGAATGCAGAGGAAGGGACTGACTAAATCCAATCGCATAAGAACGTTCTAAAATGTCTGATAGCTGTTTAGAATGGATAATGATAAAAGTAGAATACTTAAATAATTAAAGAATGTAATTGCTCCAATTTTCAATACACGACTTATTTTTTTACTAATTTTATCTTTTTACGGCTCTGAAATTATTGCCACTGGCAATTGCGATTATGCAGCGAAATATAATAAATAGTTTAAACATTGCGTGCAAAGTAAGAACCGCACTAATTTAGACATGTCGGTAGAGAAAGCGATATCATTTCTATGATTGTCCGAAGACAGTACGATTAAAGATATAGTCGGTGCGGCCTGAGGCAACAGCGTCGATACTGTGCTGTGGTATTCCCTTTTTAGATATTAAACCAATTGCAATCAGGTATTACGGAAATCTCCAAGATTAGATTAATGGAATACCAGCATGACAAATTCAGAGATACCTGGATTGTTTGTCAAACATCATGAATACCCAATGGTGTACCTACTTGTACAATTGGAGTCGTACGACGTAGCATGGTCTACGCTTTTTCTGCTTTATAGGTTTATCACTTCGGTCGGAAAGATGCTAACATCAGTAGAATAATGCAGTCTCTTGCAACTTTCAATAAGATTTTCCTTAGAAATATAGACAACCTCTAGAAAAGTTCATAGCGAACATGCCTGCCGAGCGACGAATTTTGGGATTAATACCCGGTTGGGACAGACATTTTTATGTGCTTTTGTATAATTGTCTTTTTTGTACGACATACGTAAAGTGGTTGTAAACCGACTTCGAAGAAAAATTAATTTAATTGCAATCTTATGAAAATTGTACTCGTACCAACATGTAGGTAATAGGCTTGTTTCCACTAAGAATAAATCGAATGGCTTAGAGTTTCTAATGATTAACCAGGATAATTAGTAAACAAAAATGCAGCTTTTCTATTAAAATAATAAAAGATTAATAATATTTTTGGAAAATAAAATCCACAAAATGAGGCGTTTAATCACGTGACATTAAACATCAATCAGTGAAGCGCATGGAAGCGTGACGTCACACCTCGCGAAACACTACGTTGTAGCTGTCATTTTCGTATAAAATGAACAGGTTATTTGGAGTTTTCAGCAATTCTCGTTAAATTAATACAGTTCGTTTTTAGTTTAATCTTGAAAGACAGATATAATTTGCTATGGAATCAGGATTTAACAAAGCAAACAGCAGTAATTTGCCCAAAATTGACGCCGTTATGCTTGGCAAATTTTTTGCAATAAACACCGACTTTTGTTCATCGGAATTCCGCAATGTTAAAACTTCTGTGTAAGTATAATGTGAAGAACAAACAAAGTCTCATTTAATTAGCAGTTACCAGTCAGAGAGTCGCATTTACCTACTATGGAATGTAAATACATAACTGATTTTGAGGTTAGCGAATACAAAGTTTTAATAACTTTATCTTAGTTAATTTTTAATTTCAGGTCATCACGAGCAAAATTCATTTCTTTTACTATACATTTATAAATAGATACATCAAGTTGTGTTTATTACTTACATCAAAATGATCTTCACAGAAATAAATTGTGGAATCAGTTGATAAAGTAAGAGCATCTTGCCTCCTTGCCATATTTAACCACTTTCTACGTATTTGTTTATTATTTGGAACGTATATGAATAATTTGTTTGGCGTTTTTATCGTTGTACTTTTACATTGGGGCACTATACAGTATTTATAATACGAGGAATTCATTATTTATTAAAAAACACAATTGACTGTCATACACAAACACGGCTGTTTCGCGAGGTGTGACGTCATTCAAAACGCCATGACAGTCTTGGCCTTTTTCGCGGTCAATTTCAAGTTCATTTCTAAAAACTCAAAATACTAATGTAAAAGACTTATTTTTCTTAGAACAATATATTTTTGGGGTGAAATAGATGCTAAGCTATAGTTTTAAACTAATTTCCAAATTTTGTCAACTAGCCTATTGTTGAAGTTAGTAAAACATATTGGTGGTTAATAATATAGGTATAATTAACCACTGACTACACTACTTTCGAATGCTCATGTGTGAAGTGTTTTGTAAAGTAATCGTGTTGAAAGATAGCCGTTAAATTGATATCGAATTGAACGCGGTAAGACGGGTGTTGGGTGCGGGGCTCGGCTCGGTGTACGGCCTGACACAACACCGTTCATTAACACACGTGATAGTGATGTCTGGTTGTGCTTTGTATTTGTTGCTTGTTGAATCATCATCGTCGTTGAACTTTGTATTTTAAGGTTCTATACTTATCATTACATCATTATCTCCACCATGCCCATCATTATCATCATCACCTATGACATGGGATCCTTCAAGAAGCGGGTCTATTGTTTTCTTCGAGGCCGGCAACGCATTGGTGACGCCCCCGGTGTTACTAATGTCCATGGGCGGCGATGATCACTTACCATTAGGTGACTCGTGTGCTCGTTTGCCCGCTCAAGGCATAAAAAAAATCACCACCATTTTCTGTAATAAATTGAATTTCATCGAGTTTGAAATGCACAATATTTTGGTTTGATTACAAAATGTTTGGAATAAATATTATAATACTTAATGTAAAAAAACTTGTCCAGGTGTTTTTTCTTTCATGTTAATATAAAAAATGTTTTTGAAAAGCAAATAAAGTTTAAAAGGGTTCATAAATACATTTCTTGTGTAAGTTAAAAAATACTAGTAATTTATTGTTTTGCTATGCCTGGTTATTAAATAACAAAAATGAATTCATTATCACCAGGTCTTAATTAAAATTTTAAAAACATGCATTTTTGCATTTGTTCATGTTTTTGATCCTATAACCGGTTCTACTTTTCTGCATTTTTTATGAAAAAAGAACACACTGTGGACTATAAAATAAATGCCAAGACCTCGTAAGCTAAACTGGTAAATTTAATAATGTAAAAAACATTCTTTGCAATGCAAGTGAGTCAGGTTGTGAGAATTGGGAGTTCACAGGTACAATAAAAATGAATATTTCGCTCCGTTTTGTTTGACCTAGCCGCGGTGTAAAACGACAATGGAAAATGATTTAGGTCCTTGTTTCAGTAAGAGCGATTGGATGTAAAGTGTGAACTGTTAAAAATGTTAATTGGCTTTTGTAGGTGTATAAATATAACAATCTACTTGGATTTTATTGGACACTATCGCCCATTAATGAGATCGTTAATTACCGAAGACTAGAATATCCAATTAAATGGTTAACCAAAAATATTATTGGTATTTTTTTGTAATGGTAGATATTTCTTTTTGTTTCTATTTCACAAAAAAAAATGTTTTCACCCTCGACGAAACGGAACGGTGGTTGACTTGAGAGGATGTATGTTTGTGTTTCAAGTTCAAACAATCAAACAAGTAGGGTTTAGCAGTAACAATAATTTGTGTTTTGCACTAGAATCTCTCAGCTCATCTCGCCACGATACAACAAGTACTCAAGCCACACAATCAGCCATTTCAGGGCCGTATAGCACAAAACGCGTTGATGAACGGCTAACAGAGGAGTAGATAAGCACAGAATGAATTTCAACACGATATCATCAGCAAGCGATTACGGGTTAACTGGGACGTGACGTGTTAATTCACTGTACGGTGTACAGATTTGCGTTGTACATCGGTCGATGTTATTTTATGTACTTGATGCACTCATTTTGTACACAATGGCCATGTCAGAGGAAATCACAAGTTCCACTAAAACTATTACGACATTTAGGTGAACTGCTAGCTAGAGGAAAATATTTTTAACAATACTATGCTTTGGAGAGCAGTTTGTTTGCATATTTCTGCCTTTTTAAGGTTTTAAGGTTTACAGATATCTATTATAATTATAATTGTTATTGTGATAGGTTACCCAATAATTACGGTTAAATGACAGCGTTCTAAAGGCGTCTATGTAAGACAGGTGGACGGACAATGAAGACTTTTTATTATACCTGTCGGTTCATACGGCTCACGATAACAGACAACAGTTTGCAGTAAAACGGGACTTTAAAAAGCGAAGATAACTCAACGACTCATCGCTTTAAGTTTTTGTTTGAAGCGCGCTTGGTTGAACTTTACGCCATACTTTTTAGCTATTACGTTTTTGTCGCTCGACATATAATTTGCGGGCATTTATAAGCCGACCGCGTCCGTCGGCTGTCCGTCTCTCTAATTGGAAATATAGATAATGACAGGGTGCGCACGCGCATCGGACAGCGCGAAGTGTGAGAGGTGAGATATTATTGTTGTTTACAGATGCATCGTGCTTGATGTGATATTGAAATATTTGGGTCGTATCTTGTGTTCGGTGAGCGAATCTATTTAGATCGCGATAAATAAACAAAGTATGATTACAAAATATATCAAACAAAACCTGGATTAAAAACAATAAATGACTCGTAAAATTTTCCCAGTTGAAAATCGTACCCCTATAGACACGTTCCAGCCTCTTAATGCTAAACTGAACAGTTTTACCTGACATTCTATTTTGTGATATATGTATGGCACGTTTAATTGTAGATACGTATGCCATTAGTATTTAGTAATAATGCTAGTAATTAACGGGAAACTATTTTATTGCCTATTATTTCCCTATTGCTAATGGGCTTCAGTAATTGAAGTACATAAATTAATGAGCTTCGGCATAGGGTTTAATTAGCCAAGGTGTTAACCGGATCCTCATATCGACGGTTGCCCTTCTCCACTCGGAGAAGTCGTGTTGAGATATAGTTTCCTTTCGTGTGAAGAATAACATTTCTATCTTATATCTATTGTGCTACTCTCTGTAGATAGCAGGTTCTGTAAGAAGTGAAATCAGTAATGTATTTTATTAAAGGAGTAACCACTTCTTGAAGACCTTATTGGTTTTTGGGCCTTAGCCCGCTATTATACTAGCGTTTGTCGGACGCTGCGTGCACGTGGCGTTTTCGTAGCGCATCTTTAAATATCCTTTAACCAAACTATACGCTCACACTTAATAAAAGGTGGGTAACGACAATTTCACTTCGTCACAGATTAAAAAGTTGCTTTACCTACGTTGTAATTTGATATTACAATTCTCTTTGTGATTGTCTATTTTAATAGTTCCCGCAAAATGAGTGTATAGAAATTGTGCTTTGTTTTACGTTATGTTTTATCCATCCTTTTACCTTTTCTTGATACGAGTATAACAGGTCTAACCGGTGACATAAAGGTTTTTAAACAAAAGATTCACTAGTACCTATATAAAACTTTCTCAATACGTTAAACATATGACCATCAAGTATTTCATTCCAAAATCAATATTCAGTCATCATTATTTTATGAAACTTGCAAATGTCAACTGTTCTTTCGAAATGTTGTGACATTTAGATACTTTCTTTGAACTTACACTTTCGTTGAAGTAAAACCTTGTGAATTATTCATCTGATGCCAAACATGGTTGAAAACACACACGACTATCATTCCACATGATACTCGTAAAGCAAATATACAATTTTCGATACGTTCATTTGCATTAGAAACTTTATAGCGGATACAGTATTTCTGATATGGTTCTGGTTCTACGAATATCAGTAACGAACAAGTTATGAGAAGAAGTTTTGTGAATGAGTATATTTTTTAAGCTTTTTGTTAATACGTCATTACATAAATAGTATTGATTATAGCAACACAGGTTAAGTGGGCATTTTGCGCTTAAATCAACGAATAGTATGTAAAAACTTTTGATAAAAATGTTTCTTCTCCTTTGCGTTTTATTTACTTAAATTACACAAATAAGTCCAGAATATTAAGCGCACTATATTTATAAAAGCCAATTCAATAACTTTTCAGATTCATATTATGATCATGTTACCACCTTAAAAGTAACTAATTCAACTATTTACAATCCAATAGGAAATATGAAGTGCATCTTGGTACTCATGGCCATGCACTACATCCAAGTTAATAGACGATAGGTCCCACCCATTGGAAATGCATTTACGGAGAAAGTTATTGCAACCGGCGAACGAGGTGTTATCTTCACTGCTCACTGGAAATGACGAGAGTTTTTACGAACAACTTGTCCCATAAATGTTGTGGAGAATTACGTTATAGGAATAGCGGTGGTCTTTGAGCCGTAGAACTAGAAGTAATTAATTGACGATAAATCACATATTACAGACACTTGGTGCGGATATCAACAATTTTTAGAACATTTCTTGCCTGACTTTAATGTGTCAGTCAGTCGTCAAGTTTTCACACGGGTACGTGGGAACCTATAAAAATGTGTACAAAATTATAATTATGTTTAAATATAATAATAATAAAATAAACATAATTAACACTTACTCTCATATTCCCGGAGTAGGTTTCTACCTGTGTCGCGGGTGGCATGATCGTCATAACACAACACATCATCATATTATAACACATCACACCCATGACCCGACTACAAATATTCATCTGTCACATAAAATTTCTGCCCCGGCCAGGAATCGAACCCGGAACACCTCGCTTCGCAGGCAGGGTCGCTACCAACTAGGCTACACAACCAGAAACATGTAAAAATTGCCTTGATAAAATAAGTGGCATCAATAAGCCTTGCTCTCGGGCATCAGGCTATGAGCGTTTACCGTTCCGTTTACATTGTGATTTGTGATTTCTTTTACCGTTTATTCATGCGTAAGTGTAGGGTAAATTATGAACAAGATTTTGAATTTCATTTTAAAATAAGATTGAATAGTTGAACCCAGCAAACAGGTTGATGCTGAAGATAATGACGAGATTTTTTAAAAATAAATTAAAGATTCGTCCTGTCCTGGGTTCTGAAGTCAAAAGCTGAAGGACTAAGTTATTTCGATCATCTTCTCGATTATTTATTGATTGCAAAGCATATCGCACCCTCAGTGAAAAAAAGCATAAGTCGTCTTACGTTGAATTTTATGATTGGAAAGAGGGATAAAAGCTGCATATGCCCCTTTTTTCAAATTTTTATCATTAATCTTGACGGTTTTGTGCAAGAAATCGTAATGTAAATTCCTTTGACTACTTACTGATATTTGAACAGTTTTTTGCTCTCCTGTAATATTGCAATTTTCATCTTATGCCTTTTTTCCACTGAAGGTGCGATATAACCATTACAATCGACAACATGGTTGTGTACTCAACTTAGTGTAAGTTGCGTAAAACTCCACAAGTACTGCACTGTTATCAACTGCCGAGTTGTCAACTACGATCGATAGATTAGATTATATACTCTCGATCATATACGAGTATCATACACACGATATGCAAATGGAGGTGATAGATTGTACCACAATAGTTTTATATTGCATAAAACACCTACTTAGAAAAAACAAGTCACTTACATTAAATTATCATAGTGTTTATATAACTGCAACTTAATATTTAGAAACAAAAGAAATTATATTGTTTTATTGAGTAGATTGGGGTATTCACACGTTGATTAAGAAGCATATGGATCTATCCTTTCATTTAAGTAATTAATTAGCATGGCATAGCCAATAATTGCCAGCAGAGCTTAAAGCATAAAGTTGCTTTTCAGTAGTCAATTGAGTCTATATCGATCGACGTTTGAAAGGAAAAATTGACTAAGCGACATTGAGCTAACTTTTCAGGAGGAGAGCAGTTTAAAGTTGGAATTTTTAGTTGATATGTACTCGTAATTTGGTGAAACCCTTTCTATATTATTGCCTATATTAATATAGATCAAGTAGCCCGCCTCAATTTTATGAACAAAAACAGCGGGTTTAAGTGAATGAGGGGTAATTTTTATATGAAACTCAATAGCGGGCACTCGAGTGAGTGATTCGATCGTATGAAACTAAATACGAATCGGTTTTTACCTCGAAAAAAACTGATTCCAGATTTTATTAAAGTACTTAGTACTTGCGGGAACTCTTACAAGCAATTTCAAGGGAAACCCGTTCATGTTGCGATTGACATGAGTTATGGTGTTTAATGTAGGTACGCCATGAAATATTTTCGCTTCTTTTGCCAATTTTACATTTGTTCCGTTTCATTAAGTCGTCTTCATATAAAGTCATTAACTAGACATGTCAGAGCCATAAAAGAAATTATGAATTTATGCGTAGTAGCTGGCGTCTTCGTTTTCGATTGCGTAGGTGTTTGCATAGATTTAATTACTCTTTTATTATTTCCTTCTCACCTTATACCTGTTCGTTATTAGTATCTAAATTTATACCTTTTCCAGATAGTATAAGTTATTTGTTTGACTATAATCTCACGTAATGGGATGGCGAGTGGCGATGTATACTTAGATGGTTATATTATTTTTGTAAAAGTTAAAATCAATTGGATTGTTTCATTCTAAAAAGACGGTCAAAGATACTTCGAATATCACGAAGACATTTGACGCAATATCTACTCTGTAGATAAAAACACATTAGCGCAAATGCCGCTACTTTTCAACATAAAGAAGCTTACTTTTATTTTCGCTCGGAAATGCTTCCTTATTACGGCTTTTGCCATGATGTGGTAATAAAACACTTCGCATTATTGCCACTTCTCAAATTGCCCTGTTTACGATGACGTAACCATCTCTCATAATGGTTATTTTGTTTTTTACACTTGCAACACAGTCAAGGCAACGTTAACGACCCGTGGTATGGCTAGAACAGACAAAAAATGTTACCCTTTTAAAGGCATGTTATTCATCTAAGGCGCAGGTGTTGCCATTTTTTGCGAGCATGATAGATTTATGGTAATTAATCTTGTCTTGAAATCCCATGTACAATTAATTACTTTTGTACATTTTATATTAGGTTTTATTTCTTCCGTAGGACCATTATTTGCAAACATCTACATATAAATCCCAAAATCGCAATTTGAATTTTTACTAAGTATTCTGCTGCTGATTGCTGCTAATAAATTGATTAGGAAAATTGAGTTTCAAAACCTTTATTTAAACAAACCTACATTATGCAGCAGATAATAAAAATTTTAAGAGATTGTATTCCCCTCATGTTTCTCTCTTAAATTACGTGTATAATCTTTCATTAAGATACTACATTCTGCTTTCAGGCATCTGACCTCAATTCATTCGGTTGTTACTTAAAGCTCCACGGAGTATAATAGCCGCGAAATCTCTAAACTTCGCGAATGATGCCAGCCTGTCTCGTATCGGAGCCAAAGCTATTATTATATTGTTTTTATACCCTTACATAGTTAATTCGTGCCGTGTACGTAATTTGTTAGAAGCCTCCAAATACTCGATCATTACACCTTGATATAATTTATGTATGCAATTATCCTGCCATTCAGCACATGTTTATTGCTCTGTATGTAGAATATGATGTCTTAAATCTTAGTTGGCTTATTATTTCAAGATAAGTATAAGCTTTATCATTATTTCTGAATTAATTGGAACACAATAATTCTTTCATAACTTTGATCTTATCTTCAATAATCTTAAAAAAGGATAACAGTAATATTATTATTATAGACATCGCCATTAACCCACAACATAACTTCTATCAATAGCGCACGAATAAGTGTCCTTTGAATTTAATCACTATTTATATTTATAAATTTAACTCCAGTAACAGATGTTTTATAGATCTTACATTAAACCTTGGTGTAATGTTAAATAGTTTGATTTTTTAATTGCATATAATTATGCAATATGCATATTTAATGTATTATTCTTTGTGATTTCTGTAATAAAGATAAAATAATATTATTATAATATTCAAACAAACCTTTTCATTCTAATTGTTATCTTTCTTGTTACAGGTAAGCAAACACACGTAAGCTAAAGGTACATTTACTCCGTCCAACTTGCTCATAACTGCATAACACCACCTGAAAGTAAGTTTTTGTTATAACGGTGAACAATATTGATCATCAATAAAATTTCAGACAAATGTTATCTGAGTTCGAAGGGTTGAAAATTATTAGGCTTATTAGTAAAGCAAAAACTACATAATAAATTTATATAAGAGATTGCTATTCATTAGTCCTTGGTAATGAAAGAGGCAGGGGAGCAAAATGATTAATGGTCATGAACGTATTGTATTGATCCCCTTAGCTACGGTAATTCCGTTAGAGATATTGATCGCGTACTCCCTATATTTTTGGACAAATCAATGGATCAGTCGCGAAAAATTCCTAACCAAATTCCATAAAAATTCGCTATAACTTATCATATTCACTAATAAATAATTAACTTATATTTAGTTAGAATGTTTTCAATTTCATTTTCCTTGTTTTGATATCAGCCGCAACTTTGACGTCTGTACCGCTACCGTTGACCACAAACATGGCATGTCGGTGAGAATGTGTCTTACTAAAACCGCGACAAACAGAAATCGGAGCGATCTGTTTCATTATGTTTTCTTTTGTGTCTTTCACTGCAAACAAGGTCGTTATGCGGTCGATTTGCCCGACCTCACTCCAGATCCGTTGCGACCTAGTCGGTGACCGCCTTAAAGCTACGATTAGCTCCAACGATCACTAATTGAATGGTCTATTCATTATCCGACCACGCTTTCACTGTCATTCAATGCTTTGTTTACGTTTTTTCAAATATTTCTGTTCATAGTTTCTCGCGCCCAACCTTAAACTTTGTATTATTTAAAAAGTTGATGATATAAATTACTTTCGAAAGTTCCCTACCAATACGCTTCAAATAACGCAGTCTTCGGTATGATTTGGACAGTCAAACATTTGGTTATTAGCTATGATCTTAATTATGTAGTTCAAAGGTTGTAAAAGAACAACTGCTTTCTAATGTAAAACGATAGATGTAAGAAACTCAATACATACATACATACATACATACATACATACATACATGTTACTACTGCCTGAGGCGATCCTTACAAATGTACAACTTTTGGCAATAACTGTCATTTCCAAGCAGCTGTCAGTCACCAACATACGAGTATAAAATGTGAAATGGATACCAAAGTTACATAATTACTGATTGATATTTTATATTTATTAATAATTTATTTAGGTCTAAAAACTCATAAAGGTTTACCACAATATCAACTACTCAAACTAAAATGAATATTTATTAAGTGTGCTTATAAAACCACGGAACACGAGCTCCCAATCGAATTGAAAAATTCAAAATCACCCTAAAGCCCTCGTCGTTCATAAAGCGTGGGTTTGTTTCCATACATTAAACTATTATTAGTTTCAAGACCCTCGTCCTCGTCCGGCATCACAACCTCATTGTTTGTTCGTCCATCTGTTCGCCCATTACTGGTAACATTTGACAGATGCAGTTTCAATGCCTGTATACTTACAAGTCTCACAACGTGTTATTTAGCTTCGAAAATTTCGTTTCTGTGAACATCCGATTACATGGCATTTGGGGTTCATTTAACTAGGAATGTTTGTTTTAGTTCAAAAAAGTTTATTGATTTGTATTGGAGCTAATTAATACTAATAAATTATGAAGTGTAACTCTAGATCGATATTCTTTCAACTCACATTTATAGTGCAGTCATTGAAGCATTATTGCTCCGAATTTTTTTACTGTGAACCGATTTGCATGAAATTTTGGAATTAGGTTCATCTTACCCTTAACTTCAAAAGTGAAAATGATTTAAACTCCGCACTCACCCTGGGGGTGGTTGCCACCCCTTTTTTTTTCAAAATAACCTCGGATATCGATAGAAGGGCTAATTTTAAGCTAAAAATCACCTATAAAGTTTTTCGAAAAATCCAATACTTTTCAAGTTATTGGCAATTGAAAAATCGCAATTTTTTCACGTTTTTCATCGGTCTTTTGCAAATATCTCCAAAAATATATGTTTTATCGAAAATTTTATAAGAACCAAAATTGTAGCAGGTAAAAAAACGAACAATTTAGTTTTGTTTTAAATCATTCTAAGTGCAATATTAAGTTAGATATTGAAGATCAAAGCCGTTTTTTATTTTGTCTGAAATTTAATCTATGTGTTCAATGTCATCTAGCGGCGAACAGATGCATTTTATGCATTCTGCCATAAAGAAAGTTTTTGTAGTGCTTGAAATAAGCTTTAAAATGAGCACTGTTAAAGGTCTTTTGCACGTAAAATAAGTGAGCTGTATTGAAAATAAGAAGACCATTTAATATTTTTTCTTTTAAATCAATGGGTTTCATAAGTGCCATTTCCGCCAAAATGAAAATTAATCGTATTCCGCCCAGAAATAACTTTATTATGAAGAGTTTGATAGATTGTATCAGTTTGGCTGCTTCAGGACACATATTAAAAAAAAATCAAGATTTAAAAAAAAACAAAATTTCAAATTTACAAAAAAAAACACCTTTTTTTCATAATATCTCAAAAATGACGACAGATACGTAAAAAAATGTAGGGATGAAAAATTTAGGTATTTTTCTGACGAACAATTTGGTTTTATTTTATTTCTGTCAAACAAAAATTGACGGAGATATGATTGTTTAAAGAGCGCGCGGCAGCGCAATCACAGTCTCTCTTAAGCCCTTTAACCCTTCACCGTTTTAAAAAAAGGTTTTTACTATATATTGCAATGAAGGATGTTGTAGCTCTGTTAATTACCTTTAAAATGGTTTATTATAAATTGTGATAGCATGAAAATTGAAGGAGTTATGGTCCAAAAACTTATCATATTTTTTTCTACTCAGTAACTGAAAATTTCGGAGTGTGAATATTTGGAGCAAGTTTTCTCAAAGCTGCTACAAAAAACACTGCTGTAAAATTGTCATCGCTAGTTCCAACCGTTGGTGCCATAGATAGGCATACCAAGAGAGTTTATCTGCAAACCCAGATTTGGCTTGGTAATAAAAACATTTGTCCAACGGATTGGGGGTGGATCATGAGTGACGGCTTATTGACTCCACTTAAGTCTGTAAATCCACCCGCACCACAAGAACTCCTAAAAATGATTTTTTGCAACTGCAAAAAAGGATGTGGAACGTCTTGCGGGTGCAGAAGAGTTGGCCTATTCTGTAATACTACATGCGGAACGTGCAGTGGAGATAATTGCCAAAATAGCCCATTAATTCAACCAGATATTAATTGTGACAGCGACTCCGACATTGAGTAATGAAAAATAATATATTTTAATAATCTGGTACGATATATTTTATGTAGTATTTTATGTAATTTGTAAATATTTTATTCAATAAATGGCAATTTTTTACTCTATAATTAAATTATTTTTAAATATGTAATCATATATATTTACTGTTTTAATTTAGGGGTAGTTTTAAGGGTAGCAAAGTTGAAGATTATGATAATCACTTTCGAGAGTGTAGAATAATATTTAAATCCTTTTCATTTAATCAAAAAAAAATTTTTAACAATTTTTTATCAAGGGGTTGTTTTTAAGGGTTGAAAGGGGGTTAAAAATTTGACTATTATTATAGAGAACAAAATAATACTTACTCTATACTTACATCTTTTTATGTCATACCAAAGTAATTTTTTGTGATTTTTTTAATTTAGGGGTTGTTAGCAAGGGTTGTAAGAATTTCAAGGGGTTGAAAATGATTTTAATATGAGGTAATTGTGTTAGAAAACACTTTACAATTTCAAAACTTACTATTACACATGTTTTCTAGCGATAAAATGGCTCAATGTTAATTTTTCCATTAAGGGGTTGTTTACACCCCTTAAAAATAATTTGCGGAGTTCAGATTATTTTCACTTTTGAAGTTAAGGGTTAGATAAGCCTAATTCCAAAATTTCATGCAAATCGGTTCACAGTAAAAAAATTCGGAGGTAACACCGTATTTTTCGCTTCAATGACTGCACTATTAGTACCTTGATATCATTCTGTGCATTTGCCGAAGGCTTGAATTTAATTCTTATCGCAAAATCAAGGTACTTATTTTCGTTTCTCCACTACTAAATTATCATTATACTTAAATATCTGGATGGTTTCCAAATATATTCACTGAAAATATGTAAAGGGCAACCTCAATGAGATCACATGGTATTTGAAATGAAAATGTCATCCAGTTTGAATATATAAACAGTACGGTTAGGGTTCTCGATAGATAAATCTAAATACCAATTGGCTATATCTGATCTTCACTATTATGCAACAATACTTTTGCACTTATATACCCCTAAATTATAAGTATGTTGCTGTTTATTAAAATAAGTTAACTTTTTTTGTCTGAATGCATAATTAATTAATAATGATTAATAAATAAATTTAAAAATTTCAGTTGTATTGATTGACAGTAATGAATTAATGACAACGGTGACCACCCAAGCAACCCTTACAAGCTACACTTTTTCGTTAGGATCACGTTAAAGATTTATATTTAAGGGAGAATCAGTGTAAACAATCTTCATTGGATACGGGTAGGGGCGGATGTCGGGGCCCCCTCTGCATTTTATACCATCCCATCCCATAGAAGCGATCGCAAAGTGGAATTTTTAATCGATCGTTTTTCCTGTTTCTCTTTATCCTGTTTCTTTTTCACTAGTTATTACCTACTTAAAATTATAAACTGTCTTGAATTAAATTTTAAATATTGAAATTAAAATAGATGATCTTTTTATGCATTGTTTATTTCGTTATGATCTGTATCAACGTTTCAATTAATTTCAAACTTAAAGGCACATAAGTTTTAATTATCCATTTAAGGCAAGTCATCATTACAGTTTGTTCCATAAGTATATCTTCTTATGTATACTCTTTAAAATTACTATAAATTGTAATTTGCGCACGATCGAATATTTAAAAAATTTTTGGATAATCCAATGTTATACAAACGGTTAATCAGGTAAATACAGACCTAAGATTATACTTGCCAAATTATAACGATTACAAATTCTACATTGTTACGTATTCTTGTAAACTTTATAAAATATTCATTTTACACGGTAAACAAAAATGATTTTAATCAAGTTAATGTTGAATACAACAAAACATTGATTCAATTTTAGATCGATCACTGCTGGGAGTTATTTCAATGTCGATGTATAAAATTCTAATCTGTATCCTGCTAACATATTATTCCATACATTAGGAATCTATTCCATTTCGACAATTTATACTTCTGAGTTTCAGATCCATTGTAATTAATGTTTATATTCATGGCTTAAATGACTTCTGGTAATTAAAGTATGTTAATGTTTAATATTTCATTTAAACGTTTCTCTTTTAGTCGTCTAATGGTCTTGCATGGAACTAATGTTCCTAATAAGTCTGGTAATTTCTTGCGCTAGGTTCAATTAAGAACAAATTACAAGTGAGAAGTAACAATTTACTACATCAAGAAGAACTACTTGTATTAAATTTAATTGCTGGTATAACGATTGGTGGTTGAATTATTCAACTTATAAATAAATAATAATTAGACGTGCCAAATGCTGATTGATTCAAACAAACAAGCGAAATTAACTACATAAAATATGAATCATCCCCCATTTTCGTACATTTGGGGGTAAAATTTTGTTTCCAAATTTAAGGAAAGTAACGTCAAGGTGTACACTATTCAATAAAAAATGAATCATCGAAATCTGATCATTCAATACATAGTTATTGGGTTAGCGGGTAAAAATTCCGTGAGTGAACAATCAATCATTCCTATTTTCATATATTAGCGTAGGAATAAAATTTTCAAGAAAATGGGATCAACTTCAAGCCGTACCCCATCCATTAAAAAATAATTGCTGCGTGATCATGCATAAAAAAAATATACTTGTCGAACTGAGAACCTCCTCGTTTTTTTGTCGGTTGAAAATGGATTTTCATTGCTATTTAAATATTACATCAGGATACATACATCACTTAGTATAGTGTAGCTGTTGCTGATTTATTACATTAACACTGAAACATAATGCGTAAGCTGAACACCATTCACAATTTCATATCTTCCAAAATATTCCTGTGTGCTCTGCCTTAAACCTAATCTGTGGGGAGTCAATAAACGTATCTCGTTTCCGCTCTGTTTGGGGGTTATTCCCAACTAGCTACCCATAGCTGGTGGGTCGGGTAAACACTCACTTGTTGATATGAGGGGCGCATGTGTTAGATGTACTGTGGATTTACTACTTAACTAGAATGTATTGGTTTTATTATGAATGACGAAGCGAACGTGTTTTATGTGCCGAGACGCGTCTCGGCCAATTCAATCCTAGCCAGTGAGGAGTATTTTATCCTACGTCGTGTTTCTATTAAGGTTTCTCCAATTCAATTTTTTTTTCTGAAATAACGTTGTCATCTCTGGAAAGTTGTAATTTTCACCCAAAATTAAATTAATTAAGGTGCCAAAATTTTACTAGTAGTACTTACTAGTATGTAGTATGTTTTCCACTACAATTTCACTAGAGTACAAGTATTTCTATTGATCAGAAACAACAAAATCAAAGATAACTCTAAGGTATTATTAAATAGACGTTCTTAAGAAATAAATAGAGGATTAAAAGGTCTTTTAAAGAAAACAGATGAGAATGACAAGGTTTTGCTGACAACGCGCATTTAATAACAATCTCATGAGCCACGAAGCACAGCGGCTAGCAGCTAGCGGCTAGTAACTAAAACCTCAGAGCTCAGACACACAGATACAATACCGCGAAACCATAATGAAGGAGTACGGTACTTTGCTGAGAACGCTATGGTGGGCCTGGCCCCAGTAGCAGCCATTGTAGAAACGTGGCATTAACCGCTCTGGCTAATTTGTAACGGCGATTAAAGTTGAAGGGTTTACGATCTGACTTCGCTGTGAATTGAAACTACCGTCGTTTTCGTATGGTGATTTTCATTGTTAGTCATGTGAGCTTTAAAAGAAATTATTAGTTAGTCATCTCCTTAATTAAATCCATTCGGCATGGAACTTTCAAAATTTAAGCGATGATTATACTCGTAATAAGAGATAATCTGCAATAAACTTTTACATTTTTATTTCATTTTGTATTTCATTATCAAGTGTCTAGTTGACATATCGATACGTTACAAATTATTCCTGTGTTGTTTGTTATTTCTAAGCTGTAATTACGTGCCGAAGTTATGGCAGATATTTATCTCTTGCATGAGTTCATCATCTTGCCGCTCTCGAAATTGTTGGTTCAAGGCCAGATACTCATCGTTGGAGGTTGCAATCTTTTTATATAGTGAGTAGTATTTTAGTTACGTTCGTGTTAGCATCGAGTTTGTCACAAGTACTTAGTTTACTTTCGTTAAATATCCTACTTCTATTTTTTTATTATTCTTAAGAACAGTTCTTTTGCGTCAATATTTATTATATTGATTGAATATTTGTTATATTTTATAAATTTTAGTATACTGTCAGCAAATTCTTTAGTTCAGTGTGTTTAAATAGCAGTAAATCTTCAGAAATTATCTAGATTAGAAAGTTTTAAAACGAGGTTAATGACGCGACACATTTACACAACGTAATTCAGAACACTATAGTCATAATACCCAGCGATGGTATCGTCCATTTCGTTAACTTGATTAATAGTTTAACGGCTAAAATAAAGATGTCAGATGTAAAAGTTTCAAAAGTCAGAGATATAATTCTTCTACTAACGAAGTTTGATAAATGAATAGCAAATTTTAGAACCATAGCAACATGATAAATATGCTCTGACACAACATAAAGCAAAATAAATTATGATATTTAGCCTATAGGCACAATAACATTGCTTCAATATAGCCTGAAGGGTAAATAACACATTGAACGTAAACAAAAATAATGAGAATGTGCCTTTAGGTGGAAGCTTTCATGAAACTCAAGGTCAGACGGTCACATGAAAATTAAGAAAGAAATTCTCAAGCCGCAAGCCCAAAGGGCACTTCAAACCAGTGTTCCGACCAATATATTTGAATATTGATTTCGACATGATAGTTTGCATATTATATCAATATCGTTTGAAAGTGAGCATGAAATTGTCTATGAACTGATTGGTTAGAGTTCCCGACTATGAGGTACGGTGGAAGCTTTCATGAAACTCAAGGTCAGACGGTCACATGAAAATTAAGAAAGAAGTTCTCAACCCGCAAGCCCAAATGGCACATCAAACTAGTGTTCCAACCAATATATTTGAATATTGATTTCGCCATGATAGTTTGCATATCAATATCGTTTGAAAATGAGCATGAAATTGTCTATGAACTGATTGGTTAGAGTTCCCGACTATGAGGTACACCTTACAACCTTTTGAACGATATTAGATTCCGACAAGCCACCTTATTAACCAACGTCGCACATGGTAGCTAGCCAGGCAGGCTTCACCGAAGGATAAAAAAATTCCAAATCAGTAACATGATTTGATGAATCCGGCTGAAATTAGGACTACCTGTGTGGTGGGGGACTTGACATAAACAATCTTCAGTGACATCACAAATAATGACCAAGATTTTAAGTTGGGTCCCCGCTTTCCAAGCAGAATTATTAATGGTTGGGATACAGTCTTGTGTTTTCGTATTTTTTCTGGTAACTTTTACACATATTTACTATTTTAATAACTGTCATTGATACTCTACCAAACTATAAAAACCCTTGCATACCTGCTTATCATTTCTGAAATATGCTCTTTCATTCGAACATATAAATTACTATTAAATAATTTAAGTTCTTACTCCATTTCGCTCAATGTCTGACTTATAGTGTCAGTAGCGCGAGTTATTTCCAATTGTGTAATAACAACTCTTGTTTTAACTTTGTTCTTAACCGCTGCGCGTATTACAACAATAAACATTTACTTGCATAGCTAATTACGGGCTCTTAGAAGTAAACTATCGGGATAATACCGGATTATACTCCATTACATCAATATCCAGCATTTCCGCATCCTCCCATTTGTCAAGGAAGGAAAGTACGAAGTTATTAACTACTAGTATTCAATTTAGTGGTGCATAAGATAATTTTACTGTCACAGGTGATTCCAGTCTGTCTAGAGATAATTGTTTCCGGATAACGTGATACATAAATCGAATGAAGCGTGAATTCAAATCTTAATTCTAATACCCCGTTGGATTTATCGATGGTGCGACAATAATTGATTCGTGTTCTGTCTTAGGGGAGCAATAACATGATAATTCGCTTTGAAGCTATTAACATTCCTTGGTGGGATTTTAGTAATTGTTATTATTATTTGTTGTGTAAGAGTAAATTGTTTATTTAAGCTATGTTTGCTTTAAGATACACAGTGATTTCTTTGACGTTCATCTTTAAAGAGTGATGTTGGGGACAAACTAAAATACTTAAAATGCAATCATTAGTACTGGTAAAGACAACAGAATAGCAGCTAACTGAGTCCCAGTTAACTGTTCACGGTTACTCTTTGGCCAATTTGCGTCGATTAACCTAAACCTCTTTTCCTGTATGACCCTAAATTGCAGTTGAATTTCGCTCATCTTGTGATTTTCGACTTTCTCTTTCATGGTAGCATTATAGATTAAGATAGCTGACATTTATATGACACTTACATGTTTATTGCTCTGCGAATTACGAAACCAATCGTTAAACCTTGATTTAAGCGGTACCTATAGTCCATAAACTCGATCACCGATTTCTTAGGATAAAGATGAAACTGTTATTCATTAAACCTAAGATGGAACTATTCATATGCGTTGTGGAATCCCAAAGTATACTGTAGGTATTTGTAAAATAATGTTATTATATTATTATGTATTTCTGACGATCTTTAACAAAAATGAAATTTCTTCAGAAAACTTTACTTATAACACTCATAATATTAAAAATCTAAAGCTTTTTTTCTACGTCAGTTATTATGTTCATAAGTTCAATTTTCATTCCAAGTAACACCGTTATTCATAGTTAGTGGATGTATGCACCACTGAGGCGTAACAATTATCGCTCGAAACATTCTAGAGTTCCACTGCGCAAAGTTAGCAGCAATTTTCACATTATAACGGTATTATCGAGTAACTAACATCATTCTGTTAGCTCCTTACATTCACTGAATTGACAAATAGAAAGATTGATGGTTCACATAAGTCAGACTCAGGATATAAAGATCATTCCTACGAATTGTACTGACTGACAGATAACGCACAGCATAAACCAGTGGACATAGAAGCATAAAACTTTGTACAGAGATTTCTAATTTAGTGCGGAGAAGCACTAAGGAAGAATTATAAAATTTTCTTCCCCTAAAGGAGTAAAATAATGAGTATAAAAACACATTCCAGCATACAGTCGCGGGCATCAGCGCGTCAGTTAATAGCTACTTAGATAGAAATTACCTCTTTATTAGCACTGGATTTTGTTAAAATTATGTTAGGGGCAATGAGTTTCATTCCATCTAATACTAAAAATTCTCATATATTAATATATATTTGACGTTCGTAAACTAAAACTTGTAAAACTCACTACTAGTAAGTACAAATAAATACACTTACCAAGACAAATCAACAAACTATGAGCATCACTTTTGAAGCTACTATGTCCAAGCAAAAATGTATTAAAGATGTCAACAATAAATAAGCATTAGAACAGAATAACATCTCGTACGAGGCATGCCTTTTAAGTTTTGTCGTTTGAAGAAAAAAACACAACTAGAACCTTATAGTACTTTTTATTGTATTTCAAAGTATTCACCAGGTAGTTTAATACACTTTTCCATTCGCTCAAACCAGTTATAATAACGTTTATTCCACTTTAAAGTGAGGGTGTTCAAAATGGCTGACTTGAAAGCGTCGACTGCTTCTTCACCGGACTGGAACCTTTGACCACGAAGACTTTTCTTAATTTTAGAAATTGTAAAGAAATCGTTAGGGCTTAGGTCAGGACTGTATGGAGGATGGTCAAGAATTTCTACTTTTTCCGGCTTCAAATACTCAATCGTTTGACGAGTGCTGTGTGAGCTTGCGTTGTCGTGGTGCAAGATGATGCGTCGCTTTGAGTTAGATTTTCGAAGTTCGACGATGACTTGCAGTAATCAAACTGTGGTATACCACTCTGCGTTAACCGTTCTATGATTTTCAAGTGCAATAGTCGCAAAATGGCCGGTTTTTCCAACGAACGTAGCCACCATCTTCTTTAAAGTGCTTCGAGAACGAACAACTTTAGTCCACATTGGCTCGTCTTGAAAGACCCAGATTAGAGATTGTTGTTTGGAATCAGGATCGCAGGCATAGATCCAAGATTCGTCACTACTGATGATGTCGTAGACGTGATTTGACTCTCATCGGTTGAACCTTTGCAGAGTTTTCTTACACCATCTGACGCGGGCCGCCTTGTGATCGTCGGAAAGCAGATGCGGTATCCAACGGCAAACTAGCTTTCTCACACCAAACGCTTCATGCAAGATCTTCTGAATGGTTGTCCCTGAGATGCCTAATAGAGCCTCTATCTCTAGATATGTCACATGACGATCTTCGAGAATTAGTTGTCTCACAGCAATGATGTTATCTTCAGTGAAGGCAGATTTTCGGCGACCTTCGCGAGATTTGCCACCAACACTAGTATGTCCACGCTGGAATTCTAAATACCAGCGTTCGACAGTCCGCAGACATGGGGCTTCATCACTGAACACAGATGTTAGCTCTTCAAAACACTGAAGCCGTGTTAGGCCTCTTCTAAAGTTGTAGAAAATTATTGCGCGTACATTTTCCTTAGAAAGATTCATTTTCGTACGTATCCTGACAGATTCCAATCGACGTTGTGACTAAACAATATTATTAATCCTAATACTTTCAACTGTTTTGAGATTCAAAATTTAAACACTTTCGAATATATAACACTTCCAAATTCAAAATTGCCGGGAAATATGAAAACGACAGAACTTAAAAGGCACGCCTAGTATAATGGCCAACTTTGCGCATGAAGCCAACACTGTTATTACATGGCAAGAATAGGAAACGAACAATGAAGTTCAGCGATGTGAAAGCGTGAGCTAATACAACGTCTGTCGATATAACGCTTCGCAATGATGTGACATTCTGACTGATTGGTAGTTTTAATAAACACAACTGTGGTATATGAAAAGAAAGTTTATAGAATAAAGACTTCTGCAACATTCATGACAAAACATAAATTGCTAGAATTCCTGAACCTAATTATTCAATCCTGGAAATCAACTTACATTATCTTGATAAAAAAACCAAGTTTGTCCAACATTTCCGCATGTATTTCTGTCAATTTTTGCGCAACTATTCAAATAAGACAACCTTCCGGCACCCTTACAAATGCTCGGAGCCGCTAAAACTGTGTTCCTGCTACGTTATCGACTTGTAATTTGAGACTTAGTATCGTGTTTATATCTCTCTCTCCAGTCAGTATCCCGAGCAAGCTGTTATTCAGTACCACCCAATAATAAACTATAGCAACAATATAGGTACCAAGGCAGTCGTAAATATTTTTGCAATGCTTTAACGAACCACCGGTTTGTTATATTCTATCGCCCATTTCTCAAGCAAGTAATGCACTTGACCTTAATTCGTACTGTATACGTACTTACTAAGGGTTGTCCGATGTCCGGTTTTCACTCAGACATTCAGATATTTGCTTGGCCACTTCTGTTGAAAGATAATTCTGAAATGTTAGAGCTAACATCATTTACATAGAATGGATGAACATCAAAGAATCTCGTTAGCAATTCTATTGAAACAGCACAAACATTATCAATGGTTGACTGAAACACTTGAGTATTTTAACAACTCTAAAAGCATTGGGATCCTTGGTGTCGACATTTCGAATTAAGTTCAGTTTCGGGACCACTTTAGTAAGCCCAAACTAGCTGTAAAGAAATTGAGAGTGCTCAATAGAGCTAAGCAGTACTTCACGCCTAAGCAAATGTTGATGTTCTATAAGGCGACCACATATGGAATACTGCTCCCACCTTTGGGCCGGAACCCCAGTTGGCCAAATAGATCCGTTCAATCGAATTCAACGGCGAGCTATTCGTCTTGTCGATGATCCCAAGCTTACAGCCGGACTAGAATCGCTTGAGTTGAAGAGAGATGTAGGCTCTCTCTGCGTATTCTACCGTCCGTACAAAGGGGAAAGTTCTGAAGAACGTTTGTACACGGTGCATCAGGTTCCATCAACATCACCTGGATATCTTGCATTCGTCTACAGTTCGGTTCTCACGTTATTTTCTACCTCGCACATATAAACTGGAACTAACTTCCTACGTCGGTGTTCCCTTTAAGGTATAACATGGGGTCCTTCAAGAAGCGGGTCTACCGTATCCCTCTTGGCCGGAAACGTGTTGGGGATGCCCCCGGTATTGCTAATGTCCATGGGCGGCGGTGATCACTTAACATCAGGTGATCCGTCTGCTCGTTTGCCTGCTCAAAGCATAAAAAACGTTAATTTCTTTCTGTCACATCTCAATAGTTGCAATAGAATAGGTGGTTGCAACTTTATTAGGTAACAGAATTAGGAATATTTTTTGTCATAAGTTGCTGGGATGTATTTGCTATATACGAGAATAACATTTTTTTTTTTTTTTTTTTTTACATAAAATAAGTTAATGCTTGACCATAATCCCACCTGATGGTAAGTGAAGATATGGTCCAGGATGGTGAGCTTTGATTTTATTGTGTCACATCGAACCGAAGCACTTGTGTGATCGAAGCATTTTTATTTCAAACATTCACAGTTAGGTGGGTGTCACATCACAACATAGCATCACAATCACATCACAAGCTCTAAACTGTATATCATAATCTCTGTTTAAATTAATCAGTCAAAATTTTATATTATTGTTAGTATTAAAAACATTTGAACGTATATCATCATCCGCGATATGGTTAGTAATTTAGTTAGCATTAGCTCTGCCTGATACATCGACTGTTCCCACAGAAGCAGGGTTTATTGACCGTCGATCGAAGTATTATCTGACAACACATTATCAACGGCTCCACTAACCCTCCCCCCGAGATAGATACTAATCAAACAACGCACTCGCTCATGGAAAAATATATATTGTTGTTTTTTATCTGCCATCATCATTCAACTGGAAGATATTTGAGATCCCGTACGTACTTTACTATGTTTTGGATTATCATGGTCTCATGCTGTTTTCATGTTGAGAGTTGATAGTGAGCTGTTGTTCAGTGGCCAGTGATATTATTTTTGGAAGTTCTTTAATTCATAGTTTAGTTGTTACTCTCATCCACAGCTCTCATTACCATTTTGGCAATGATTTTTGTTTCAGTTTCATAATTTTAGTTAGCATCATTCGATAGACTTGCATTAAATATAGTAATTACAATTAAAATATTTGTACAACTTCATTCCTCTGTAAAGGGTTGTAATAAAGGTGCAGACAAGTATGAAATTATATTACATCCGCTACACTTAACATGATTTCTCCTGCGTCTTTATATCACAATAAATTGGAAATTCAATATGCACTGTTTAGTCTAAGATTACTTGCCTACATTGAGAAGAGTAATTTCACAGATATGATCTCATGCATGCCAAATCATCATCTATTTCAGAGATATAAATTGATTTCAATTAGTGTCCTAGTGACTTACAAATTAGAGGAGCAATTCGTATTTGTAGCTTAATCTATGGTAATTGGTTTGAAATGTTGGTCGTCAATATTTCATACTACATTGTTAGATTACTATTTAACTATTAGGGTAGTTTTTTATTAAGGTGATATTTCATTACGAGAGAAAAGTCATCATTACAATACGTATTTTGACAACTCATACATAGTAAAATGGTATGGTACTTTTATCTTAATATATGTATATAAATTACGTGTCACGTTGGTTGTCCGCGATAGACTCCTAAACTACTTAACCAATTTTAATCAAATTTACACACCGTGTACAGTTTTTCTATAATTTCCTTGCTATAACTTCCCATATCTTTAACCTGACTAGTATTTGCATACTATTGAATAAATACTACTTTAGTCAGTACCTCGTTGGCTAATATGTATGGACTGCGCGAGCTGTCTTGACAACATTCAACAAAAGCTGTGTAAATAAGCTCATTCCATGCTATTTAATACCTCGTTAAAATCAGCCCAGTGGCTGGAATACTAATTAAGTGTAAACCGGTTTACGATATTGTCAGCGGACGCAATTTTCTCACTGTCCCCAGCACGTGGTCCGAGCCCGAGCGAACGATATCGAACATAATATAGGATATTTACTTGAATAGTACTAGGAACCTAAAGTTTCATTCTGTATTATTATATTGTGCAGTTTCATGTTTGTTCTTTGAAATATTGTTTTTCTGATATTTTGCTTGACAAAAAATTTCGTAGCCTCAAATGTGAGTTGATTAAGAGCAATAAAGCCAAATGGACTACTGCAAACAATGACTGAATGGATCAGAACACCTTAACAGTTCTGTTTTCAAGGGAATATGTCAAGATCAGAACGTTCAATTATCTAACCACAAACAAGCGAAATCAATCGGAAATATGTTGTAATTAAAATAATTCGTAAATCCATAATTATAATCATTACGATAATTTTGTTAAATGAACATACATTGTGTAAACTGAAATTGGCCATCATCTCCACATGAAATCTTCTAATTATGGGCACTAGAAAACGAACGTTAAGAGACGTGTATAATTTAAAAATGAGTGTATTTTACTTCGACATAAATGCAGACAATTTCAATTGAAACTAAGTAGGAAGTAAAACAATGATATATACCTCAAAAACTCGATTTGTTGATACTTTTAGGAACCTTATTAACATGCATTGAAAAAAATATAAATATGGCCTACAATGTTATAATCCTAACTTGTTAAAAACCATTGTATTATCCGATTCGCAATGTGTTCGCGAACCAGCATCCATGAAATAGGTCAATGGCATTCGCTGCTAATGTTAGCGGAGTTTTGAGACTCGAAAATTAATAGAGTTGCATGACTCATTCTGACCAGCGAATGATCTCATTGAAAGATACATCGTCTGCGCTACACAGGCACGCGTAGCTATTATTTCCTAGTTTAAATCAACGTTTTCATTTTTTGCGTCGACTACATTTTTATTATCAACAAAAACTAACTTTCCTTGAAACACGGTAAACTGCAAAGTATTTGAGTAGGTAGTGATTAAGCTATTATTTGTTCTCAAAGAAATAACAAATAGCTCTCATGGAAAACAAATGTTAAGACACACTGAGAAATAACTAATGTAATGATGTCAGAAATCAATTTAGAAGTAACAGTTAATAACGATCTTGAGTTCATAATTCATAATTCGCAAGGTCAAGAGTTACGTGTTTTTTCGCGCATTGACCTTAGTCTATGAATGCAACAGGAAGTAATGGTCAAATGGATTCATATACTTGAGCTTTGTAATTTGTGAGATGAGTATTCTTGCAAGATCAATGTTTCTGCTAAAACTTGCTCAACGGATGTTCATTCATTGTATATAAAAGAGAATAATAGTGTTTTTTTTAATAACTAGTGGACACCCAGCGTGTTCTACTACGCTAAAAAGATTTCTGATGACAATGACAGATCAGTGTTTTTGTGTTGACAGTCTGTTTATGCGGCGCCATCTTTGTCTTCGGATTGTTGTATGGGAAAAGTGGAAAATTGACTTTATCAGTTGAATGTGCCTTGTCTCTCAAACCGTCTTCGAATAATTGCTTTTCAAATCGAACCATTTTGAGGCATATCGGTCGGATGGTTTCAGAGTCTATAAAGAGCATCAGTACAAACATTTTTTGTGTTTTATATCTACAATTTAAGTACTTGCATAATTTGCTGTCTATCGGCTATTATTATAAAATTTACTAAATCTCTTAACTTGTTCAGAAGTCACGAGATCACTAACATACGCAAAAATGATCAAAAAAGTTCCAAAATACCCAGATATAAATTATTCCATTACGTTGTGTAATACTGAAAAAGAAAACTGATTATAAAAATAAATTAACGAATATGGAAAGAGTGGATATTGATGTACATCCGCAATCTTTGGCCTTATGACACTTTCTTAGCTTCCGCTTGGCCTTGATCGTCAGTTCCCAAGCTCGTGCCATCTGGATGGAGCAAAAACTCCATTAAAATTATTTAATAGTGTTTTTTGAAATCCGGGATCCACATTCACTCACTACTATGGATTCTTAATCAAACATCCTTATTTTTTGTTTCGACTCTGGAAGCAATATTAGAAAACCTTTTCACTGGAGAAACGGTGTAAAAAATATTAAGAAATAAATAAGTTAATTTAAATTTTCATCAACAAAATAAGAAATTTGATTCCGGTTTTGTGTATAACTATACATATATTAACTTGAAACAAAATCGCGTTTATGATTATTATTCGATTAGAACATAATTAACACCAAAGTAGACAAGAAAAAAGTATATGCATTTATTAATTCGTATCTTCTAAGTTTCGGAATCCAATCAGGTGATTTGGACTAGACTAAAATGACTTTAGATTAGTAGTGACCTAGCTTGATTGCATTCTAGTCTTGATAGTTTGTAATTGTTTTCTTTAAATAAATCAATATTTTTACCAACATTATGAAACAGAAAGTAAATCGCGAGTAACTGAAGAATGCACCTAGTCTATCTTGGTTTCAAACCAAGATAGACTGAAGCAAACATAACTCCAGTAGTAGTCCGTATCACGGAAGCACTAGTTTTATTAAGCACATGCTTGATGTAGACCTCCTACATGCTGAACGAGACAGCACAATCGTGATTATATATCGGTGCATAAGTCGGTTAGCTGTGAGCACTGTGGCTTGCGACTGCGTTACGTGTTCATTGCTTTCACAGATAAAGGTAGACTTTTGCTTTTTGTCCTTAAGGGTAACATGAGTCTTTATTTTGACCTGTGTATTGTATCTCTAATTTTACATATGGAGTAATTCAATTAGGTACTTAAAGATTAGCAGATTTGGTCAAATGTTTTTGTGAATGTTTTATATCGAACTTAAAATTTTTCTTAAGTAGTTGATGCAAAAAAATATTTTTCTATAAAGGACAGAAAAAATCTTTTATGAAATCTGAAATTTAAAGTTTCAGTCTTCACGCATATGAACATGGCTAGGCGCGACCATTGTAATAACTAGTTCAAAATATCAGTATAATGTAGAAAAAAATAAAATATCTGCATTTATAATGTTCGATCTTAAAATCGTGAAAGGAGCAATCGAGATACGGGCCAATTGCAAACAGTTTTGTTCGGAAGCCCACCCTAACATGGCACATTAAACGGACGTTGAAACAGACAGAATAGCTCAATTTGTCTTCTACGCTGTAAGTGGCTTCATGATTTAGAATCTCGACTACGCCCACTGGTGCTGCAGAAGGGAACTACTAAATCTCTGGAATGGCTACAGCGACTACTGGCGAATTAGCGTCAACGTCTGACTGGCCAACGGTAATTGTGGAAATTTGTAACGCTTCCGTGAAAATATGGATATACTATGCTCAGAAATTCCACAATTAGATATTGCTCTATGACTTGCAAGGAACAAATTGCTTGCAATTACGAGTTGAGCTTAATCATATTGTGGACGTCGTTCTTTGGTGCCTTCATTTACTTGAAATTCGTTAATGTGAGGTGCTACTTCTTTTTGTAGTATCGATAGCAGTCATAATATCAATATATAGCTGACATTGATAACAGCCGAAAAAATAAAGACAGAAAGGAAAGAAAAGATTAGAACAATTACTACTCGCCATAAAGAAAGTGCAATAGAAAGTCTTTCAAAATATGAAGTTATGAATTTGTAACCCAGAGTTTAATTAATTAGACTGCAACTCTCGTAAACCTAACGCTAATTAATCATCAGAAATATTTTATGAACACGATGTTGCGGGCGCATGCCCTGAGCCAAGGCATCAAGTAACACTGAAATAAGATACGGTTAAGCAATCAAAGCTTATGCTTTCTCTACGATTTATTCATACGGCACGAACTTGTCGTTTTCACTGATGAATTATTGTTATGAGTCGTTGAACAAGCTGTCATTGACAGTTGTACCTTTGAAACAGTCTTTAACACTGACTAAAGTTTAGTTTTGGAGAATGTATTATCACCGTAGCTTACTATTGTGGCTTTTAAATTTAAAGGCTTTTGAAGTTATAAGTCGTCACGGATACTAAAAATTTTAAAAGTCTTGTCTCGCCTTGACCGTGGTCCATTTAGCTAGCTAGTTATTTTGATAACCGTATAATATACAAAAATCAAATATTCGTTGTAATCAAAATTTAAGATTTAATCACGCGTTTTTTGATAGCGCGTCAGTAAAAAAAAACATATTTGTTAGAAAATAACTTTACCAAGTAATGAACTCGCAAATACTATAATTGTTTGCTTGGTCATAGGGCTTTACGTAATGATTATATTATTTATCAAGCACACTTTTACTTAAATCAGCCGCTAAACAACTAGGTGATGCTTATGATTTCTGAATCAGAAATCCTGATGTCACTCAACAACATCAGGTCGCTCGTCTACTTATTTTCCGGTTAGTTACATAAAAAAACATTAAGGAACATACAAAAATGCTTCTTATTTTTAGATACAACATTTCAGGAAGTCAATTTACAAAATTTGGAACATAAAAGGAACTATTTTTAAAAAAAGCAGTTCGATAACTGATAGATTGAAATTCCGCCTTTTTTGTTATAGATTTGCAGAAGTTCGTAAAAAATATATATTTGAAGAGTCATGTTTAAAACGCGTTTGGCACTGAGCTTTCAACATGATTTATTGGAATTCACTTTCAATTAGACGGCTACTTTAGTTACTGTCAGAATTTATGAGCCTGCAGTATTAGTTATCTTAAACGTTGTAGATATATCTTCCGTCGTATGTAAACTTCCGTTCGATTTAAAACTAAGTAGGTATTTCAATGTCATAAATCATAAAAAAATATTCTTTGTGAAAAATAAAGTTTTTCTTAAACCGTTCAATATTTTTTCTATTAACGTTATGAATTGAGCAGAACTTTTCTTGTCTTCAGATAAAAAGTGTGATTTAGTGTGTACCAAGGAACTATTGTTGATTTGGATTGGACGCAATCGATGCGAAGTCATATTTAGAACTTTATTTTCCTAATAATCAATGTTTAAAGTGAGTTATTTTTAATCTCGAGAATTTATCGCTTTTAAAAAAAAATTAAGATTAATTATCTCTGTACTCATTTTTATAAGATAATCAATATTATCATTTATAATAGCATTCGTTTAATATAATCTTTAAAGACGATGATGAATTAGTGTATCAATCCAGCACGTGGGCAGTTACTATAAGCGTTCGCGAAGATCGTAAATGCAATAATGCGTAGGCGTCGTTTGATTGGGTATAATTTTACTTTTAGACGAGGTGAACAACCTGGTTTGTATACGAAATGCTAATGATCTAGTCTGAGATGCGTTGTTACTTGCCAATTCTATTGCTGACCTTTTTACTGTGTCAGTAGGTTCCGCAGTGGGAGGAAGTACTGTGAGTACCACAGAACATTTTATATACTTATATAGTGAGTACTGTGACAATTAATACATTGATTCATAATGTTATTCTGCGGTCGGCACATGAATATTACTTTAAGTGTAAAAAAGCAAAGCAAAGCAACAACCCAGTTGGCGAACCCAAAATACACCAGAGATGAAATACATCAATAATGATAAATAGTTACGCTTCAATTTATTGCCTTCAATTAAAATTCTAGCCAATTGCTATACTACTCGTATATTATTCTTCGCGGCTAACACCCAAGGTCTGCCTTGAAATATCAAAAGACCAATTATTAAGATCTACTTCTATTACATACCAGCAATTATTATAAAGTATGTAGTGCTTTGTTCTGTGACTGTTAGTTAATCTGTAAGTCCATTTTAGTAGGCAAATTACTGTTTCCCTTCAAGCTTGGAGCTCGAAGGTCTTTCATTATTGCATTAGTCATTACACTGGGATGATCTTTATCTTATACTTAAATGATAACCTTAATGCGCTTAAAATTAGATGCTGTGTAATTTTAACTCACAAAGTTAACAAGTTAAATATCTATGCACATTCTAATTGTTATTTTAGACTTTTCTTCTCTTAAATAAATGTTTCTTCTCTAATGGCATTCCTATTCTTGAACGAATGTTGTATAGACGTTTCTTTCATTTACGACATAATTACACTTTCATTTTTTAATGATGTTGCATTTACTTATTCTCTTTTTTCATTTGCAAAGCGTAATTTTTTTACCCTTCATTTTCACAATTCTATGTTACTATTACAACTTAATTGTGGGTTGCGCAATTTGTCTTCGGTTAGATCACTGGTGTTTTGCATTTCTTCGATGCACTCTATCATTACTTCATTATCACTGTCGTTCCGACGTACTTCAGTCATTTATCAAATGGATGATGTGATAATTTCCCCATTTGACAAATGATCGATCACGGTTTGTTATTCTGTCATACACATGTAGCGGTTATATGAAATCTTGTAAGTTATCAGTCAGGTGTGAAATGTGACTATTGAATTGATCTACTACTGTATCACGTAAGGCAATTAATGAATTATATGATATATAGTCTTAATGTAATGAAACCCACATCAATCACTGAATAATATAAACCGTTTCTCTGTTGTAATACTAATGCTTTATGTAGCCGGTATAATTGGAGCCTTTAAAGTGAAATAAAGGTTGTATTGATAGAGAGCAATTCAAAGTTGTCAATAAGCAATAAATGTTTTTTTAAGCAACCATTGCTTACACAAATCAATTTTATTTAGCACCTTCTATTGCAGTATTGTTTGTGCTATAAATGCCTGCGCACCTGGTTTAATGCAACCAGTGTTCCCGGACTCGGTTCCTTATTTAAACTCAATGTCAGCTTTACATTTCCTCTTTGCTTAGAACACGAAATGAGTAAACACTGCTAAAACAGCTATGGAATCGGAAATGGAACGGGTGTGGTGTTCAAATAATGCAGCAATGGTGCAGAGGTGGTAAAGTTTCTTGAACCCTCGTTCGTTCGCTTACTCCAGCACAATAGTGCAGTGTTTTATAAAGTGTACAATTTAATTTCGAAATGTTGGCTCTAACAATGAATTGTGATTTCTTTGTTACAGGTAAGAATGCAGTTACATCATTCTCCATTCTTCCGAAAGCAGGAGGGTAACTAATTATAATTTTGTTATTTCATTGCAATGTTCCCATCAATTGTTACTTTGCAATTTTTGCATAGAAATTTAATGTGTTCTGTATTGAAGTTGCTAACACAATAACATTATCAAATATGTAATTTAAAATGTAACATATTGTTTTAAATTCTACGTAAGACTTCAGACAGATTTGAATTGTGTAAAAAGCCCGTTACTTATGCAGTTCTACCAACCGAAGTATTTCTGAATGAATCGTAATTTTATTATTGTTATTAACTTAACACCACCAAACTTCTATGACTAGGAAAATATTACATAGTAGAACACATTTATCACACGGATGGCAATGGAAAGCCAATTTCCTCTTAGTTCAGAACTGGACACTAGACGGACGTACAATGTACATAGCTGTAATTTTATTCAAATTGAAGTAACAGTATTATGAAACTATTCACTACTCTACTCTTGATCGTATTATTATTGTTATTAATCAAGTTATATTTTATCCAACCACTGTACTGCTATATAAAACTATGCCTTTCAAATTCAAGATGATGATTAACAGTTTAATTTTTGTTAAGCACATTTTATTTGATAAAAAATTCATCCAGAATCTTGAAGTGTACATAAAAATAATTATGACTAAAACGAAAAATAACCTTCATCGTAGTTATCATTTTTTTATACATACCTAAACACCCCTCTATTCAAAGACTAATTTCCTGGTCGCTTACCTTATTTGCTTCATATGCTTGTATCAATCACTTACTCGTAACTACAGCCTCTTGTAACAGCGATTATTATTTTATTTCCGTTATGCGACAAATGTCGCTCAACTAGCTCAAATACCGTTCGTTTCTCACGATGCAATGGCACACATGAACATGATTCATCTTGCACGTCTAGGGAGTAATCGCTTGATGAATACGTACAGGTCCTTTTGTGGCGTCGTTCTTTTGATTGCAATGGATCAATTCATAAGATGGAGCGATTATTTATTTTGTACGATTATTGATTTTACTACTATTATTTCTAAAGTGCTCTTTATCAGAACTCCGTTCGCTTAGATTCAATAAATGATTTTTCCAGATAAAAGTGTTATATACCTTTAAAAGCTATAGAAATAAGAGACATCATAAAGTTGTTTGTGTTTATACGAGTAGCTCGGGCTCGCGCAAAAAATCAAAAAATTGGGAAAGTCCCAACGACTTCTACAAAATCGATTCTCAATAATGATATCAGGTTAACTTTTCTTTTTACTGGTTTATAATCCTGTCAACCTTTCATCATCACGTTTTAAATAATGCGCATCATCCATATTGCCTCTTTAATGTTCATCGTTTGATTGAACTGTCATCATTACGATCACTTGAAATGTGCTCTTCTCATCATCATCCTGCCTATTTCGCAATTTTATTTCGGGTCGGCGCAATATGTTTTCCTCTCCCAGATTTCCCTGTCAGCCGTCATCTTTACACTAACTCTCTTATCTTTCATATCATCTGTAACACAATCCATCCATCTTTTCTTAGGTCGTCCTCGTCCCCTTCGTCTATCCATCACATTCATATTCATCACTTTTCTCTTCACATGCGTTTCCTCTCGCCTCATCACATGCCCATACCACGACACTCGGTTCCCTTTCAACTTTTCTGTCATTTTTGCCACTTTCACACTTCCTCTAATATAATCACTCCTTACTTTATCCATACTCGTCACTTCACACATCCACCTCAACATTCTCATCTCTGTGACATGCATTCGTCTATCATTTCACAGAAATGTGCTCCTCTATTGAATGAAAATTGAAATCGTCGTATACTTTGAACAAAATCGTCGATGCTTGTGTCTGAGGGCTCGCTGCACGTTTCCCAACTTGCAGCTGCGTGGTTCGTTCGCTCGCACGTGTTGCTAACACAATGCTCGATCACACGCCTACCCGAACGCAGCTGAGTAAAGCCGTAAGCGACTCGAGATTAGTTGGATTACACCATCGAGAATAGTTTCTGTTTAAATTCCAGTAATGCTCGAGAAGTCATTTTGAATGTAATTTGTGCGCTAAACGTATGAGGGATAGAAATTAAAGGCATGGCTTTCTACGGAACTGATTGCAAACTTACAACTACTATGGTTTCTGCTGTCTTATATATACTACGAAATTTTGCAATACAGGTAAGTAAACGATTATTCCATACTCGTATGCAGACAATATGAAACTATAATTTTCGTTATGTAATTTTAGCCTTTTATCGGTGTCTATCGTGGTACAGGTACCCTTTGTTGCATATCCGGAGTTGGCACAAGGCGTGGTTGACCACTCAAGTGTGTCGAGACAATGGCAGGTTGCTTTGCCCAAATTGCTGGTTTAGCACCATTCTCCAAGGCAATTTTTGATCGCTTAGATAATTTTAGTTGCAAAGGCCTGTATTAATTACTGGTTATAAGTTACAAGTTATTAAAAAAATTGCTAGTGAGCTGTATTAGTTGTTTTATAGCTTAGGAAAAGATGCACTTTAAATTTTAACGACTTCTGCAATTTTTATGATTTTTACTAGAATTTCTAAAAAAACTATGGATTTTGAAAAGAAATAAGTAGTAAAAAAGATATGAAAATATTATTTTAGACTTCTTAAATATCGACTTCGAATTCGACTTCTTATATGTAATGTTAACGCAACCATAGCAAATTGAACGTGTTATAAATTTCGGTACAAAATTGAAATGGAGCGAATCCATGGTTGGAGAGGTCATTGAAATGATTTGCAGCAAAATTGCACTTGGATCGGACGTATTATGGTGTGACTGTACCTACATGCTCGTGATGGCGAGATACGGATGCGGACATATGCGTCATACTGTTACTATTTCAACTCACAGCTATGTTCTGTCACTGGGAGAAAGGAACAATCAAACATGGAAATTATTGATTTTGCGTACTACGAAATTTCCACAAGGTAAATGTAAAAAAATCAATGCTGGGCCCAAATACATCACATATTCCATATTACATTTAAAAGTACGAAGATTTTATCTTGTATTACATATTGCACATTATATTTGTATCTAATGCATAAGATGATGATGGACTGCTGAAACCATCTTAATTTAGATGAATCACTGCGTAGTATTTCGTAACTCCAACTTCAATTTGTGGTTTGTTCGCAATTTAGCTGAAGCTTAAATATTGCTTTGGGTAGAAATACAGACTAAAATAATTTATGTAATGCATGGAAACAAATTTATTTTCAGCAGAATTTTACAAAATTTCTACTAGAAATGTAAAGGTAGCAAAATTCACATCACAAGTTAAGTCTGTTGTTTATTTCGTTACTAAAATATGAATTCAGACTGCCATAAAATTTACATGTTGGATGTGTTTAGCTCAGTTTCTAATGGCTGTTATAATTTTAGCTTTATCCAGAACTAGATTCAGTTACAACTAGCTAGGTGTTCTTGCATAATTGTAATTATAACTTCCTCGTTTATTATAGTGTCCACTTTCCAATCTGTTCTCCTCCATCCTGTGTTACTCTCGCAATGATTATTATCGATACTCTATCATTTTTCATCATGCAACAAAAGTTATCACATCATGATCGTCAATTTCACGGCTCCGTTCCGTCACGGCTCATTTCAATGCCCTTGTTTTGGAACGTACGTTACGTCAGATAAGTTTGCGTTGAAAAGTTCTATTTCCAAGATTCGCTATGCTCCTCTTTTCGTTAATATATTGCGATAGCTCGATACGCTACCTATCAGAGTCATTATCCACGCACTGGTATCGAGATTCTCTTGCGTAACCTACACTTATCTACTTAATATAATTGCACAGTTACCATTTTTTATTTTGCTTGGCAATTGTACGTTTCTTATTGCAATTAAACTAATTGTTAGATTTAATAGCAAGTATCTTCGCTTGCTATCCCTGTATCTCCTCACACGTTTCATATATGTACCTATTATTCAATCCGCATTAGCTTTATTTCCTTCGCTTAATTCGGACTAATTGTATTGTGAACTCGCGAACTTCCCTTCCCATGTAGCTTTTGTTCATCTAGCACCCTGCTCGTACATACATTGTTGGTTTACTGGTTGGTTTATTGGTTTTACAGTTCTATATTCTGTCACTAGATGGCGCTGTCTCAGAAGCTGAATCACGCCAACGACTGTTCGATGGCGGTTCTATAAGACTACCCGAGAAAAAATTTTAGGTAACTTTGCGCAGAGGCAATATCGTAACCAATGAGGTTAATCCGAGGTGCGATTATTGCTAGTTGAAAACTTTACCAATACCCCGCCTTGTGGTCGTGAAATACCGACCGCGATGGCAATTTTTGTACAGCCGTAAAGGCTTAATAAACCGTTTAACATTACGTGTCTGACTGAATTAAATTTTGGTAAATTCCATAAAGCAGATCTGTTGTGTTTGAAATAGTGTAGGTTTATTAATTTATGTTTTGATGGCGTGCTTTATGTAATGTAATTTATTAAATGGCTTCTTAACATAGCTAGCTTTCAGCTGAAAATAAAATTATTATTGCTTTTACCTGTAAAAAAATCTTGCACTTCCATTGCATGACTATCATACATAAACAATGTTAATGTCATGGCTCGTCAATCGTCTAGTTTTATTTGTTACGCTAAGTAAGCGCTTATTTAATTGCCAGTTTGAATCATCACTAATACTCATATTACGTGTATATTTTGTGCTAATTCAAGTCAATTACATCGTGTGTGTAGCGTGTGTTGTTGAGGCTGTGGGAAATGGTATTGATGGCTCTTTGGATTTATGGGATAAACCAGGTAAAAATATCGTGTCACGTGTACTAACCTTTCTTCTAATAGGCAAAGCTTTAACATTCAATTAACATACTTATTCATAATAAAATTACATTGAAGATCACGGTAATAATAAGTTTAAAATTTTCGATATCATAAAAAATATGTATATGAGATAAAAATTAGTTTCAAATAGAACAAATAAATGATGAACGTAATACATATATAGACGAGGATGATAGGAGTTTACGGATAGAATTATCTGAATCTAAAGTAATCAGTGTATTTGTATTTGACTTTCTAAAAAGATAGACATCCAATGACAGCCGGAAACGACGGAATAAACGCGATCTCCTTTGTCAATCATTAATAGCTAATAGTAATCATTTGCAATTAAATTGCTTCTATTTTGTAACAACAAAATGGGTTTGCGAAAGTTGACTCAAGTCATTTGGTAAAGGTTTTTTATACCGGCAGCAAACTTTAGCATTCCAAACTGGGATATTGACTTAAAAATAATAAAGTCAACATGGATAGTATTTTATGTACGAATGATGTTAACATTGTGCCATAGATGACATTGAATGATTATTCAGTGCTGAGAGATGACTGATATAAAATCGTATTAAAATTGTTATAATTTCTTCTGAAGAATCTTTAAACTTCAAAGTACAAATCGGTGATGACTTAGATAAACAACGAGCCAAAGACATCACACACATATCAGTTTGAATGATCTAGCTAGATAATATTATGGATTATACTAGAGATCAAAATGTTTTATCAGCTATAAGTAACTTAAATTTCATAATTGCAGTACGGTTTTTTTTTAGTTGGGAGTGAATAGGAGATACAAAAGTTTTGATGCAATATGAACTCATTAAACGGATGTATACGTCAAATTTTATTTTTTATTTGCAATCTCATTCAGAATTGATTGTGTTACAAACAATTATAGAAAGCAATTAGGGACATAACACTTACGAAACGAAAACAATTATGTATTAAATCATGTAAATTATGTATGATATGGATATAAGTAACTGGGTGTCAGGTATGTTTTTTTTTGTAAGTTCATGTATAAATTACGTGTGTCAATTCAATTGCTAGTTTTTATTATGACAAAGGTTGTTTAAACAATATTCATTTTAAAATAAATATTCGTGTTGTGTTATATTATGTTATGTAAAGTATGTTCCCATAAATTTATCTACCGCTCATAATGTGTTTGTCATAAATACAATCTGAACGATGATATAAACGATGAAGATGTCAAAATCTGATAACTGTTGAAACGTCCTTCATTTCCCAACAAAAATAAGATTTACAAGGTGCCGTAATACGAATATAATCCTTATTCCGAACTTAAATGAGACGTTAAATGGAACCCGTCTTTCCAAACATGGTGCTATTGAAGTCGGTCATGACGAGATACGAGTTCCCAACTTGAATACTCTAGTCATAGCTACGTTCATACTTGGATCCACCTGACTCGCGAAGAAATGGGAAATGAACATTAGTTCTTTTCTTCAAATGAGAAAGATACTATACTTACTAAAGAAAGATCCCTATATGTATAATATTCGTCAATATTATTTGTCTTTATTGTCCGCTAAGAATATTGTTAAAAAATTGTCCTGAAATTTTGATTACTGTTGTTCGCTTCAGAAATTATAGTCGTTTAGTTTACTGAGAACTAAAGCAGTAAGATTAGTAGAACCTCATTACTATTAAAGGTCAATTTGATACACAACAATCAATTCAATATTTTAAGCGTTCCGTAAGATCACCCCATTGCCCATCTGTCTGTCTGTCTGTCTGTTTATTGCCTGCCAATACCAATTTTCTCAGGAACGCGTGAAGATATCACGTAAAAATTAATATCCAGTCCCCAATCCCGTGGCTGTGAAAAGATCAAACTTCTATGTCAACGCAATCAAAAGACATTCGCAACGGATTCAAACTCTATACTTCAATCCATTAGCGATCCACTGCTCCAGTCCTTTTTATTTATTGCTCGAGTAAGTCCTAACCAGAATTGAATTACGAAACTACCAAATATTTGTAGATTGTTCATCCCACCATCTGCTCGGTCACGACTCTGTCTGTAAGGTGATCACAAGCGCATGTGTTAACACACGGGCCGTCAGTATCTCGATCGATCTGCTAATGCATATTCGATAAGACCTCCTTATTCATCGTGCCCAAGTCGTGTCGTGTCCCTGGTGAATTAAAGTCATGATCTTTCGAAAGATCTTACAGTATGACCATATGGGAATTCAATGGTTTAGCAAAAATAACCGTGTATTTATTACTTCATTCGACTCCAGTAAATGTAAACGTCTAGAAGCTCGTGTGGTCTGATGTGTTTTTTATTCTGTCATGTTTTAAAATTTTCACTCCTATTACTGGTGTCTACTGTACTAAATTAACTTCGTTAATTTTATTGTTGTTGTATGATTTTTAGATCTACTTGGATATTTAAGATATAATATATTTGATATTTAAGACCATAAATCAACATTGAAATTTAATGTCATACTGCAGTTATAATTTATCTATCTGCAAAATAGGTACAATGTTATTCTATTTCTGCTGGAGTACTCCTCAATATCCATCATTACATCCTGTACACCAACAAACTCGTTGACGATGCTTTTTATTTCCACACACGTATCATTTCGCCACGTCAACCCACTTAATTTTAGGGTTTCGTCCGTCTGTCCGTCTGTCCGAAGCAAAGCGCCGAAACCCTTAGTGCTAGAAAGCTGTAATTTGGCATGGATATTTATTAAAACCCCAGAATCTTAGAAAAAATATTGAAAAACAGTTTTTTTCCGGGTACTTCCCCTACATTAACGTGAGTATGACTTTTTTATTCGTCGCGTACCCTATATTGTGGGGTATCATTGAAATGGTCTTCCAAAAATATTATTGGTATTTTAAGACCATTTTTAGAATTATGGGTCTGTTAGGGAAATATTTCCCCCCCTTCCCCTGCTGGCTAAATGGTTGCAGAAAGTTGGACAAGTGAAAAAAATGACAAAAAAATGTTATGATGAATTTACAAGTAAAACTATCACGGCTATGTTAGCATAAGTAGTTAATGAGTAATATACCATAAACTTACTACTTTGGAACCCTACTATGCGCGTGGCCTGACACGCACTTGCCAGGTTTTTTATTTTATTTTAGAAACCTCCAGTACCGTTATCATCTCAAGTTATCGTCACCATTACTTGTAAACATTAAAAATGTTTGCGCTATGTCATTTGAATTCTGGTTGAGTACCTATTTGACTACCACATTCTAGTTGAGGACCACTCACTACGTACATATATTTATACATTACTTTCGCTCATGGTTGGGAATTCAATAAACTTATGATTATACGGTATGATCAGTATTTTCTTTTTCGTGATCTTCTTTTGAAAAAACTGTCGTATAACATAGAATTACGATTTCCTAGGAAGTTTTCTTCTCTAATAATATTATACATTTTAGTTTTGGGGAACGGTAAATAATTTAAGATTTAGACCAACTTATAGAAGCAATATCAATCTTGAAGATCGCGACAGGTTTATGGCTGTAAATGAATTATTTTTTTATCGCTTAATCGATTTATTGGCGACGGCGTATTGCTGCAATCATGCCGCCGACGGATCAACGGTAAATTGATAGGTTCCGATACTACTGTAATATAACAGGTTAATAGTAAGAGAATTGTGCGTAAGAGTGTCCACGCCGTACGTTAGGGCTCCCACACAAAACCGCGAATTCGCATCGCATCGCAAATATCTGCGAATTCGCACGAACGCACCGCAAGAATTTCCGATCTGCTTCGCATCGCACATTCCTGCGATATTACGTCATCCTTGGTGACGCCATTTTAGTCCGTTCTGAGACAGCTTTAGAGAAAGACGCGCGGCGCCTTTCAAAAGCTCTTCAAATGAAGATATGCTCATTCTAAAATAATCAAAAAATTTATCTTCTTCAGTTCTCAACGCATAGTACTTTTGAGTAAAATAGTTCCCATCAGAGTTCATAATCGTAATAAATGGATGAACCCAGAATCTTCTTTTTCTTTTATATCTATTTAACAATAACAGCAGTGCAATAATCTTTTTGCGATCCATCTTACGCTTCCTAAAATCACGTCCAGTACGGCTTACTACACTTGAAGGAATGGTCGCCCTACCAAACGGTTTGCCGCACTAAATCGTATCGCAGAAATTCGCATCGCAAGTTCCTGCGATGCGACTTCGCATCGCATCGCATCGCAGTTTTGTGTGGGAGCCCTTAATCCGTACGCTGTGACGCCATAAAAGCAAAAGCAAAGCAACAACCCATGGGATTGGGGTCTCACAGAATGTGAGGGGTACAGGCCATAGTCTACCACGCTGGCCTAGTGTGGATTGGTAGACCATGTGACTCCATACAATAATTTAATTACGTTCATTAATAATGTACATACGTTATCATAATTATATTCATTCAGTCTGTTTTCTCAAGCTTATTTTACCCTTATTGTGAGCTTTAAAGCTTCTTCGACATGTTTTTCAATATTTTATAAATTCTGCCGCTTCAAAATATTATACATAATAGAATATCTTCGACCACTAATAGATTAGGCTTACTAGTAAAGAAATGCGATGATAACTGAACAATACAATAAAATAATATCAGAAATCTAATCCAGGTAAATTAGTAAAATTATCGGAACGGAACGGGCGATAGATTTAAATAATTTAAAGTTCCTATTCTGCTTCATTTCTCACTTATTATCCATTAATTGAGTATTATAAAATGTTACTATCTAAAATTATCTTATACTCGGGTATTTCTTGTTCTAAAGCGTTGTTTCACCTACAAATATTCAGGTCAATAATAACTTCGTGTGCAAATCTCAAGTGATTCTACGTCATCTATATTTGAATCTCAGTACAAAATAAATGTTACGGATGGTAATTCAAGGTTCTTTAACCAATTATAGTAATTTGCTGTTAAGGTAATCTGATTAACAGTTGTGGAAATAACTTCATCTTCAAAGACCTCACGTTTATGGGGTCCCATAGCGTCTGCGACTAATTTGAACCCGTTTATCTTTGCGATCTGTTTTTTTTTTGTTTTGACTTCCTCAATTTGTGCAACGAGCGGCCTTAACTGGATTCCAATTTTTTTGTTTACGCTCTCATTAAAACCTCTCATCGGTACTTACGTTTATGGTGCTCGCAATCAATTCCTCACGACTACTCGCCATGGGAAGCGTTTGAATGACGCAATCGAATTTTTTTTCGCTCTTGTAAAGGATTCTTTTGAATGTCGAAGTTTCGTGATCCGAAGTTCAGTTAATTAGGTACCGATTACGAATTGAAGTATTGAGATAACAATGGTAAGAAGGTTGTCGTGTCTTTTGTGTCACGACTGGTGTCTATGTTTTACAAACAGAATAATTTTAAAAATCTTCCTGTAAAAGTAGATTAGTTCTGGAAACTTCCTAAACATGACCGATCTGCCTTATAGTTCAATTCTAACGCTTTTAATTAAACAGTAGAGTCAACGGTATTTAGATCACCTCGTACTTCATCCCTTCCAGTAGTTTGCTGAAATGTGGACAAGCGCATATTTTCTGGACATTCGGTTATTTTCGTACCCAGTTCGGCTAATTCCGTCGTCGGCGGCCGATGACTTCGCCGGCATGCACCGGCGCCGGACCTTGACGAGAAGTTGACGGCTCGAAATCGGCTTTATTTGTTTTAACACAAAGACTATTATTAACATTACCTGATAAACGGAATTGCAGTTTATTAACATGTTCGATTTCATATTTGTATACAGTTTTACACTACTGGTAATTTGGAGAAGGTCGAGGAAGGATAAGGAATAGCTCTTATTAGAATCTAGTACTATCTTACTCACAAATACTCGCAGTAAGTGCATACATATACAAGAAAATAGTGAAACAATAAAAAAGCAAAAAAAAACAAATAAATAAATTCATAAAGCTAGAATATACACAAATGAAACATCACAAATATCCATGACCCATGAACAGATTTCTCTAACAAAACTCATCGAGTCCGGCACTCCCGGCAGGCAATCGAAGCCGGACTCCATCGCTAAATAGACAACGTCACTACCAACTTAGGTAAAGACATCGTGTATCAAAGTACATTGTCCTTCTTTTTCTTTTTGAACAGTTCTTAAATACAAGCCTAAAGACGTAATCAGAGATGGGAATTTTACTGAGCTCACGATAGGGTTACGGAAATATTTCAATGTTATTCAAGCATACTATGGTCCTATTTTACATAGATTTGGTACAATACAATGCAACATTGCACAGTAAGTTAAATCAAATTGTTGTAATTTCGCACCCGCCTTCTTGCGTTCGTTCGCAGTGTACGAGCTATAAGTACTACAAGTAACATTCAATTACAGATCTGGAAGTAAGCAGTTATCTAATAAAACTGGGTTCACACTATTAAGAAGTACGGAGAAAGCGGGAATACAACTGCAGTTGTTTTATTCTTAATCCATTAGCAAAATTTATATACTAGAGTTGATTCGTTTAGAAACAAAGTGTTAAGGTGCACTTCATTTTGACGGATCATAATGATTGAAATCACTGAAACTATGACAATATTCAGTCGAAGATATGATATGATTATCGTAATACCTTCACGAAGCTATCATAAATTTAAATCAAAGTAAACATATTATTGTCTTCCTGTCCTGTTGTTAACGTGATTCGTGTGTCTTCTTCTATTACTGCTGTGTTACCCAACAGCAAAACCTCTTTAAACTTTACTGTAATGTTGCATCTATTTTATCCATTAACAAAAAATTTCAAAAGCCTTCTTCAACAAAAGATGTATACAGGTGCCATCCTGAGAGCTGTAACAAAACGTGTTATATCTTCTTATGTCTATAAACAAAGCTATTGTGTACTCAGCCTTATATCAACTGTGACCCCTTCGGTGATCTTTATTGCTGAGAAGATAAGGTTTAAATTTGAATACCAGTGATTTTCGGTAGTGGCATAGGCTACGCACTTAGTCAAGTGGCCGAGCAAGTGTGTACTCGAAATGTTCTTGCAATACTATGCATAATGAACGGCTTACTCACGCCGGTGAAGGGTGTATACTGTATAGTCATTGCCTTATTATTTTCTAAATTTTATACCACCATGCGCCATTCTGGTGGTTTGTGCAACAGTGACGGATGTCTTTTGAATGCAACTTGTCCGTTGATATAGTGAATGTATATAATGAGTCTACGTGTTTCTGAAGTAATTGCTTTAAACTATGGTATAATTATAATTTATGAAACGCTAAATAAAACGTCAATTAAAATAAAATTGCTTTAATTGCAGTTGCTATTTTTATTGTAAGTATTGTCATGTTTCCCTAGTCGAACCGAGGGTAACCAACGTTGCTACGATTTTTTTCACAAACTAGGTTTGTTGTTTTGTCACAATCGTCGAAACAATCATATCTAAATTACATAATTTAACTATGTAATATCGAGTTATATAAACAACGAAATAAATTACATTACAATAAATGACCTTAAGTGCAAATTACTTGTTACATTGCTCGAGTAACGAGCGCTAAATAACATAGAATCTATTTACAAGGTCACTTGCAACAATGGAACGTAAATCATGACTGAAAACTTGAGATTTGAAATTTAACAATGGCTTAAGTAAGTGTTGATTTGTACACGATACAATAAGCTTGTTTTTGTAGTATCTGATCATAGGATTGACAATAAGTAATAAGCTGAAGTTCGAAACCAATTTATAATACATACAAATAGCAAACGAGCAACAGCCAAGTCACGTGATGGTACCTAAATGTCGCCGTTGCACATCACTTGACATTAGTAACAGTAACACCAAAGCCATCACATCGCCGACGCCATGCAAAACGAAATCGCTGTCTTGTTTGTGAACCTCTCAGACACAGCAATTGAAACTTGTAAAAATTTTCACGACACGATTCATTTCAGGGTGTATCCAATCTATGTACCTTAAAAAGCTATTCCACCATGAACTAAAGTTGAAATTAAACTAAGTCGTATCCAATCAAGTGACCTGCAAGATGCTACAGAAGAAATCTAGCAAATTAGCCTTGTTCAGTAAGTTGTACCACAAACAGCTCACGTTGGCTTAGACTCAAAAAAGACGTTTCGAAAAATATAATAGTAGATGAATAGTTTAAAAAATTTCTTAAATTAGCAACGGTTAAAGATTTATCAATTGCCTAGAGTCGCCATTTTAAGTACATTTCTCATTCCTAATAAAATATCGCAGAGCGATCTCAAAGCCTCTGATAAACTATTCACGACAAACGTAGGTAGGTTTAAATCTAATTTATTAATCTGTTTGTAGCACACTTTTTAAGCAGTCGTGAGGTCGTGACTGCGCCCGGAGACTTATTAGCTCCTTCATTACATAACCTTGACGTATCAACACAATCTTATCGGCAGGAGAGCTTCAACACACTTCAACGCTCTTGAGTCTTGACAGACCACGAACTATCAATTTGTCTATCTATTTTGAATTTACTACTCTATTACTAATATTTCCTACTTTATTACTCTCAGCATAGAGTTACAACTCACAAGCATATTCTTAAAGAATTCTAATGGGATTGCAAGTGGACAGCTACAAATTTAACTTTTCATATAACATATCACGAAATTCTTTATGAGCACGTATTACAAAATTCGAGGGTCAGGTTGTATTGAGATAGGTCATAAAGCTATGGAAGTCGGTATTATCCGTAATGTACCTAAACTTTTTCATTCAATCTTACCCGCCTAACAAAAGCTACTTATATCGTAAAGCATGTTTGAAGTATTTCAAGCTTAAGTAAAAATGTGTGGATCAGTATTGTAATTTTCATTCAAAGTGTTACAAAATACCGTCAATCTCTATTAGTGCATTGCATGTAATGTATTGTAGAATCGTCAATATGCGTCAATACCTACTTTGGGAAATCCGGAAATTGTTGTCATCTTATTTATAGTATTAGACCATTTTGATTATTTATTTAGTTATTTTCCTGGATATTAATGAAGATTCTCAATTTTTATGGTGCGTATATACGTTGGTTGTAGTGTGTTTCCTAGAAGACTAGAAAAAAGGTGAATCAAATGTCAAGTAAGTATTAAAAAACATTGTAAAATACTCACAAGCTGTGTCAGAATTTGGATACTCAAGTATACCCGTGACATATATCTTACATATGTATGTGTGCAGTATAGTATACAGTTCTTTATTATACATCTCAGCTTGCGAGTAAGATGCACGAATTCGTGTTCGCACCGTGCCATCACGTTTGCAAATCGGCATATCACGAAATTGAATCTGGAAATGCCACGAGCACGCGCGACGCCGACATCTTGCGAGCCTTGACTTCACACCTCTTGGTATTTAACATCACAATCAAGCATCTCCGTCGTATCGTTTTAATGTTGATGAAAAGTTCCACATTTTGGTTCTCATGCCAATTCTTGATAGGCATAATAGATAGATAATAGATAGATTTTTGAGATGTTTTAATCTTCTGGGTTGATCCATTATCGCATTTTTCTTCGCAGAAGGAATTTTCTTAGTCAATTTAACGAGTGTTGTTTCCTGCAATGTACAGCCATTCAATACAATACCAGTCTTCAAGAGTACATATGTTTACAATGTCTACATTCATATGATTATTCGTGTTTACTGCTTACGATTCGCAAGTTATCTTTCAAATTTTCAGGAAACTTAAAGAAACAAAAACATTTAAACTTGAAACATTTTCTTCAAATCGTTATAATTCAAGGTTGAAATAAGAAATGCACAAAAGACAAAATGTCTTAAACCCAGAGTTCGTAATAAACTTTCACTGCGCTATTATCTGCGCTAAACAATTAGACTGTCAGTACAGATGCAGATCGAATTACCTCAGCAATAACATTAATAACAAAACATTAAATTTATCGATATCACGACCCTTTGTCTCTACCATAATCTGTTTACATTATCCTGTAACAATAAACAATACTTGTAACCAATAAACAATATCTTGTAAACAATGTCTGAACAATACCCGCTTCATGACTTGTGTTTGAACGACCACGTAGCCCAGTTTTAAGTCACCCTAGATCCTAGTAGTAAGAGAGGGTTTTGAATATAAATCCGGTAGAAGCAGTCATTATTTTATGGAACACTATTTGTTCTAAAATCTCTTGTATTCGTAGCATGTCTTGTGTTAACATACCAGCAGCTAAATGAAAATTCTAGCGGAAAGGTTATTTGATCTGTAGGGATTATTTTATTTTATTTCTGTGTTGCGGTCATTGCGGATGGCATGGTTTATAGTATATTGAATTTTTATACCAGTCAATAATTAATCTCAATTATACCCGTAGTACCAGTGATAGCCTAACGGTTAGAACGTTGGTCTCCCGAACGCGGGGACCCGAGTTTAAACCTTGGCACGCACCTCTAATTTTTAATTATTATTAGAAGTTAATAATCACTTGCTTTGGCTAAGGAAAACGTCGTGAGGAAACCTGCACACGTGACAGTTCTCCATAATGTTCTTAAAGGTGTGTGAAGTCTACCGCACTTGTCCAGCGTGGTGGACTATGGCCTGTACCCCTAACATTGTGAGAGGAGACCCCGAGCCCAGCAGTGGGACAATTATGGGTCTTTGGTTTGCTTTTTCTTTGCAATAATAAATCTTTTACAAAATGGTCCTTCGAGTCTGATAACGAGAACGTAGTGATGATTTTCGTGTCACAAATAACCTTCAAGAGTCGTATATTGCGATTCCTAGATATAATTATTGTAACTTTTTCAGTGCAGATTAACGCGAATAGGAAATTTAAATAAAAAAATTAAAATTTCCTATTCTCAGAATTCTCCAATACGATTAACATGTAAATTTTATGTTATTTTCAACACAACAAATATTGAAATCTATGAGATATGATGAATATGAGACATAGATAATGAAATCGTAAATGTGTAATCGATTACTACTAACTGAAAGTCAAAACCCAGTAATACGCTCGATTAACCGGCAGTTACGCCGAGTACGCCGACGCATTATTCAAATTTTCTTCGTAACAGCTCCCAAATTGACTACCCAAAGCAACTGTTTCACTTGAGTTGATAAATAATGGTGTGCTTTTAAAACTATTACGTGGCTAATAGCTGAGTAATGTTGGTCAATAACTAAATCATAAACATGATTAATCATAGTAAAATGCAAAATACATAACGATCTATCGGTTCCAAATATAGTTCGTATTATTTAACTAAACATAACAGACAAAAGGAATGGTAAAGCGTTTGCGAGCACCGATAATGCAAATGATCTAAGACAGCCACACGGCTGGTCCCAGGACCTGTTTGGCTCTTATCTCAATCCTGACGGAGAGTAAGCACCTCGCAATCTAAACAGAGAACAATCAGATACAACAAATTTATTCAATTACCGTATTGTGATTGCGTTAATATCCGAACGCAACGATAATTCGTCCGATCCGACGACGTTTTCTCAACCGTAATCGAATCGGTAATGACGGCAACGATCTCGATAAAATGTAATTTGATAGGCAATCGTTGTGTTTATCTGTGCGATGGCAATTTGTACGAATGCATCGTTGTTGCCTGCAAGATGCGATACTCCGTTACGGAATAAGTAAGTACATCTCATTACGGTTCGATACCAAATTGTCTTTTTTGGGTTTTTTGTTTGTTTGGTGCCGTGTTTTTTCCAGATTTAATATTTTTCATGTATCTAAATATCTTATTACAATTGTAATTAATTCATATCGTGATTTATAGCGCGCTCTAATCATAAAAAGTACTTCTTAAGAAAAACATAAATCTATAGTAGGTAATATTATAAAGCTGTAGAGTTTGTTTGGTTGAACGTGCTAATCTCAGGAACTACTGGTTCTAATTGAAAAATTATTTTTGTGTTTGATAGTCCATTTATCGAGGAAGGCTATAGGCTTTTTTTCCACAAATTAACGCGGGTGAAACCGCGCGACACAGCTAGTTTATTATAAATCCACAGAATTAACTTACTTAGCTAATTTTGGATCAAGGCTTAATTTGAGAGGTTAATGAACTTCGACTTCATTTAAAATTTTCTAAATAATATTTACGTACGCAGAGTTTGTGAGTAAAAGTTTGTTTTTAAAAAGTTTGAAATATTTGACGCCATAACAACTTTCAAATTCATCAAACAAATTACTGTTCATGTACTTTTACCATTTGATGTCCGTTTGCGGTTGAATATTTTAACAGATTTGTTATGTTTACGACCGTCGTTTCTGTCACTTTAATTTTGTTTATCTTGCCAACGCACATCTAGATATGTATAAAGAAGTGCTTTATGAATTCTTAAAGCATGTTTTGTATTATCTGCTTTATTCATCTTAATGTACTTATTAAACTCAGTTTTAAGGAGGTTAAGATTTTACTTAGAATTATTTAGATGCTACTTCCACCGTTGTTTTCTTTTAACAGTTGTTCATGTATTATATATTTTGCGGTATTTCGCATAAATAATGTAAAATATTTTAAATCGGTAGACAACATACAGATACAGACTACTAGAGATACAGAGTATCTCATAAAATACATGTGATAGTACACTATTATCTTCGTCGTCGTCATCAGAAGGAAAATCTTTAATAGATACACAGTCGTTTGTGCTTCTTATAATAAGACTTGTACGTGTGGCGCCAAAGGTATTCATTTAGTTTATTCTATTGAATACGTTCACTCTTCAATCTCTTGCCACTCTTCCCTTCTCAACGTGACTGTGTTGTCGCCTTGTTCTGTGTTGAGAATTTCGCAATTATTTATTATGTTGTTTACCGTCGAATGAGCACCGTGGATAATATCGGTTGCTATTGTTACAGAGCAGCGCGCGCAACTACCGTAGCTTGCCGGAACGTGCCACTATCCGCCCTTTGTTATTCCTCGTTCTTTTATTTTTTTAAATCCTAAATGGCTTTGACTGCAGTGTCAACGTTCATTGTTGCTGTTGATTGGCTGGTCGCGCATAGCTTTCTTGTGACCCGCTAACGTTTTTGTGTGGAGTCGAATCACATTTTTTATGCCCGGTACGTAATAGGGCCACATTCAATGGTTTCCTAAACCTTGTATGGAATAACGAGTTGTTTGGAAATTGCTATCGATTTTCATCTATTCGACATGGGCGCTAGTGTATTATTTACGAGACACGCAGGCGATTTGTTTTCGATGGTATTTTAATTCGAATTTTTCCATAAGTCGTGATTGTAATTTATTGACGTCCTTTTGTTAGTTCGTCGTCGCATGGGTATAGTTGCCTGTATGAATAATGTAAGTTTGAGTAATGTATCTTGTTTCGTTGTAACACAATAATTTAATTATGATAATGAACCCATCTTTTTTAACAACATTCCGATGGATATATTTTCTATTTAGTCACGCAACTTCAACCTGTAAATAATATACCTACATTCATAAATTATTAAGGCCAGTCTCTTTTCATCGTTTTCATAATCATTCATTGATCAACCAATAGTTTACTGCTGCATTGATACATACACGTATAGGCATAATTTTATAAAAACAAATGAAATTATATTTGTTTAAATTTATTAATTGATAAATTATTGTAGGCCTCCGAAACTATGGTTACGGCGGCCGGTCACTGATCAAGGTGGACGTAGACAGTCGTCAGGCCAGTGCTAACACCACCCTAAGGCAGTATTATCAGCTAGCGGGGCCTTTATTGATAAAGATTATTTTTATACAAAAATCTTACATTATTACAATATGATTTCTAGTTTATAGAATTCAAATTAATTTGACATCGATATCGTCCGCAATATTAATGTTATTAAACATTTTAAATCGTTTTTATTGTTATTTTACAATGATATTATATGTATAAAAGAGGTAGATGGGTTACTAGCGCGCCGACGGTGAAGAGCGAAAGAGTAGTCAATTGACCACGCTTGCTCGCATTACTCGCAGTCGCTCTCTCAATACTCTGTCGATACGCACGCTTTTATTTTTGTCAGAAGTGCTGGAGATATAACATACAGCGTTAAAATGCCTTCATGTGTTATGCGTAAATGCACTAATTACTTACGTAAAAAAAATAAAATTCATGGAATAACATACCACAAGTAAGGAATCATGATTTATTGCATTTTATTTCATTTCAATAATTCTCTAACAAAATAAGTATGGCGGCATGACAGCGCGCCAGCTTGGCGCCAGCCGAACGTAAGGTACTTGTGACGCGAGCGACAAACACTAGCTGTCTTTTTCACTATTATGGTTTTAGTAATGCTATCCCTTTTACATAATTTAACAAGCGCTGATTGGTGTACCGTTTTCGGAAGAGATTTTTCTTTTGATTTATAAGGGCATAACGTATCTCTAATAAACATCATTGTTATTTTATCGTTAAATAATAGTAACATCTGATACCTCTACCTACAAGTATACCTACTTACTGATCACTAACCTGATGCAAGACATCCTGACATTACTATTCCCCAGAATCGATAACCAATCGATATTTAATCATTCTACTCTTGTCACCAGGTATTACAAAGGGACGTGGAATGCCACGGGCGGATCGTGAGCTCGGTGGTGCGGCTGTGCGGCGGGGGCGACGCGGCGCGGGCGCTGGAGAGGCGCTGGCATCTGCTGTACTTGAGGGCGATCGAGTGGCAGTGCCATCTGGAGGCCTGTCTCGCCAAGACTGACAATCAGGTAACACTCTTTTGCTTGACTCAGCCGCCAAACGAGTTGTCATGTTAAAGCTGAGGGCTTGAGAGCCAGTTCTTTCTTGCTTCTTCTTGGCCCTTTTTTGGCCGGCAACGCATCAGTGATGATTTTGGTGTTGCTGATGTCTATGGGCGACGATGGCCCCTCACCGCCAGGTGGATCGTCAGCTAGTTTACCATAGAAAAAATTCTCTTCAACTTGTATCTAGCCATTAAGGACGTCAAAACACGTTACCTTTAGCATCGTAGTTCGATGATTTAGTTGCTGTTGCGAAAGTTGCGAAAACGCGAATCACCTTAAAGTACGGTGTTTGCGGTGGTCCTAATAAGGTGCAGATCTGTCCTCGTGATTGAGGGGGCTTAGATCCTTTATGACGCTGCACTGATGCAGATTGGTCAATGGCCAAGTTTCGGGAGTTCTTGGCCTCTGTCATAGTTAACGATTGCTAGGATGTTAACAAACGTCGACATCTTCAAAAATCGACCACACCCGAAGTTGATTAATTAGGTTGATTCTTGACTATCCACACAAGTTTAAGGATAATACCTGTTCACCATGTAACTTACTATCTCTTGATTAGACTTGATGCGACTATTGTTACATAAAATCAAGGTTATTATAAAGTTTTAGAACGGTATAATTCTATGCTAACCATAATAATTAATAATGTTTCCGTTACGAAGGTTGCCGGTAATGATTGCAGTTGAATAGTGAAATAATGAATGATGAATTGATGTATTCGTAGATGAGGCTTTTGATTCGACATAGTATCGGACGTACCTATAGATAATATATTGTAAATATTGAAAAGATATTTCAAAATAAATCTTGATGATGATGGTATCTTTAAGTGTCATCCAGTTTTTATTCTATGCGACTCATTCAATCACTAAAATAACCACAAATTTAATAACAATAACCTACCTACATAGCACAAAATTCTCGGCGCAGCCAATTTTGGTTATCTTAAAATAATATCTTACACCACAACAATGGTTCCTCTCACGGCAAAAACATGACTGTGCTGTTATAAGAACGCTTTAATATTTTGATAAAATTAGTTGAATTCGTCCATCGATCTACTTTTGAAGGTCCATCGGCCATTGGCCTTGTCTCATTGGTGCAGATGGCTTAACTGGTTAGAATGATATAATTTACAACTACAAACAAATCCATAATAAATAAATGTAATTGTTTAGTTGTGCCATGTGTGTTAGTAGTTATGAACGAGCAGACAAGTTATCTGATGGTAAGCGGTCACAGTCGTTCATGGTCGTCTGTAACAACAAAACTACCAGCGTGTGGGCGGTTTGCATATTACCTACTGTGTTATCGGAACTGCAACTAAAACACTTGAAAAACCTTTTATTTCTAGGTAGTAGCTAGAAAGTTAAATTAAAAACCTTGCCTTCGCAGTATTTACTCTAAGTGGTACAAATCTCAGCCACTCTAAGGACAGCCACAGGACTCGGCGATATAGTCTGGTTCGTCAATAGGCATCACATTCGATATTGGCTTAATAGAGTTTGGACACAATGAACACACAAGATTGATAGCAACATTATTTTTGTATGTCATACCTGCAAAAATGGCAAGAATTAAAACTGCTTCCGCAATACCAAACATTAAAGTGACCGCAAGATATTACGCAATTCACCATTTTTACTTGAAACTTGACCAACCGACCACAAGAGTGAGGAAAGTTATTGATGGTAGCACAAAAAGAAGCTAATTATTACAGTTGCTGGCGCCAACGATAGCAAAAACTTAACCCGTTGACTGACGGCGATGATATATGCGTATTGTGGACCTATCATGTTAATATACAAATTTTATCACTCGATTTATGCAGTTTGAATGTCAATAAATTCAGTTTATTCAAATTTAAAAAATAAATATTTAAAATTTCAGTAACGATTTTTGTTATTAAAAATATATAATTTGCCAATCAGATATAGCTAATTTTACTGAGAATAAAAAACTGTAAGCAATGCTTTTCAACGCCCATATTACATTTATTACAAATTTTATAAAGAATTGTCGTATCCGGAACTTTAAATTGATATTAAAATTCCAAATTAGATCATCAGTTTTGTTGCAAGGCCATTGTAAATTGCGGGTACATATTTCAATATCTAAATTACGATGAATTTTGCACAAAAACTTAGTATTCTATAAGAATGGACTCGTAGACCGTGACGGTGAAGCGTTTTGTCATGTTTCAAAAACCCGCCATTGCCATTGAGAGGTTACTTGAACGTTCGCGTTGTACATTTAGCTGTTTCGCACGATTCGTCACCGTCCACAATAGCGCAATCAACCACCCGCTGCTCCCTGTTTGCAAACATGACCCCAAGTGGTCTAAACGACCCCTTACTCCTAAAGGGGTTGGCACGTGCGCGTTCTCCAATAAATTCTATTATTGCTATGTAACTAGGATTTATGTTGTGATTTGTGGTCGCTAGGATACATTAAATCTAATTCGATTTGTGTACATTTGATCATACCGCTTTATTTGAGGGTTAATTTATGCATTACCGTCCCGTCATAAATATGTTGGAGATTCCTGAAACGACTTTACTCTCTCATAAATTAATTTATTTAAGTGCGCTTGGAGAGGCAAAGAATGAAATTAAAGTTTAAAATATTACTCTTGCATTTAGAAACGTTGGTAATTTACGTGTTACTATGGTTATTTTGGAATGAGATTCCATTTTGAAAATGTAGTCCAATAATCTCTAGAAGATTATTATGATCGCTGGAAAAATTCCACCCGTAATAAATAACGAACGACCATGAAATATTTATTTGATGAATTTAATTTTCTAGTAAATTAAATACATATTTATATTGGTCGGAACTGAATCAAATGTGTTTTCTATTTTATATCTATGACAGCAGGTATGGCACTTGTTTTTGGTTGGGAATAATACGATTTCAGAACACAAAAAAAACATACAGCGTTGAATCTGAACTGAGTTCACAGGCTATGTTGCCATACAAAATATTACATTTATAATTAGTATTGGTTGCACTCCAGCAATATCTCCGGTTCCCAGACTTCTTAAATCCTTCCATTAAGCTATAATCAAACCACTTCGTTAGTGCGTTAGCATTAGAACATGTTGTTAACTTACTATCGAGATTTAATGTAAGAATCTCTAATAAATTGTATTTACCGTTATTTTTCTCGTCACATGAAATCGGAAGACGGTCGCCGCTGTCTTACCGCTAGACGATTTGTGTTTACGAGATTACGACTCACTAAGATAACTGCTCGCTCTACAGGCGTTATTACTGTTAATACATTTTTAATGGGATTGATGTGACGGATGTGCGTACCCAGTGACAGTTAACGCCCCTTTTAATACACTAAAGGAGATGTATCCTTTAAATCTTTGTGACGATATTTTGTATGGCTTTTTTGAAGATGATTAACAAATATACGGGTTAAAAGTTACTTGATGTAGATAAATAAATTATTTCTTTAGAAAATGCCACGTAGAAAGTACAATACCTATGGTCATAAGTTAAATGCGTAACTTATTTGTAGGTCTCCCATATAAAATCTAAAACAAATAAATCACTTACATTTCACAGCAGTATCAAAAACATTTTATAAAACTGACTCTCCAGATTATAATACTGTCTGCTGTTTCCATTACAATGAGTGAAACTAACTAACCTATATCTGTCTCTTTTCATTTCAGAACTGTGTACCGGTGGAGGTGGTGAGCGACAGTGACGACGAACCGGCGCTCAAGCAGCCCCGACTGAGCCGGCGCGGGTCACCGCGGCGACAGCGTACGCCTGTCAACGCGCGTCACCGTGATAGCTCCACTGACAGCCGACAGTCCGCGTCAGAGGTGAGTTGCACAGATAAATAATTACCTTTCGGATACAAGGTCGCTTAATTGTCGCGTGAAACTGCAAAAGGTTCATTGATTTATATACGCGCGCTACAAACGTTGCATTTTAATTGGTCCAATTGGATCAATGCTCCGTACATAATATAATTTAACACGGAGACGCTTATCGCACTCTGTTCGTGAGAGAGCGTGATTACCACGAATCGTAATACAAAGCTCAGCGATCTCTAAAAGAGCGATGCTACTGGGTGCCAGTCCACTAGGTAGATACGATTAATACTAGATGGATTTCCAGAAATGCCTAATGCTAAAACTCGATGCTCTCTATCTCAACTTGTCTTATGATCGTTTTCACCAGGTTCGACTATTGCTAGCAACTAACTTGAGTATCGTAGATAAAAAGAATATTGAGAACGGTCATTATTCTTCCCTGCTTTTACTCTACCCGCTAGCATTTACCCTGTAACCCTGATCATAAAGCACCCTATCCACCAACAGGATGATCAGGAATATGTGCTGACGTACACGTGGCGCGGCTTCGGGTCGGATTGCGAGTCGGAGCTGGTGCGAGCGGGCAGCATGGCCGACGAGAGACGCGTGCCGTGCGCCGCGCGCGAACAACGGACCACGGACCAGACCGTGCCTGTTAACATGGATCAAGTTGATGGTGAGTTCTTAGTTATGAGACACGCCCCAACTCTAGAGTCACTAATGGTTACTTTAATCGCTTCTTAATAAAAAAATCTCCATACAAATTCTATACTAAGGAGCGAATTAAGTAACCGTTAGTGACTCTGAGTTGGGGCGTTGCATACATTATTGGCACACGTCTTACGCACCATATCCACTTAGTTTACTTATTCGTACCATTTAATTAGACACACATGTTACACACACTTTCATGAACAGACATCAAGTTCTTATATGCGAAGAGAGGCAACCCTGGACCACAAAAATCTGATTTGCCTCCTCCCGTGGATCATTAAATTATGATTCGCTCTCGTCCCATTGGTACTCTTTAACCTGGGGAAACCAACACCATATTTTCCACCCTGTACTACTAGATAGAAAGTTCCAGTAAGTTGACGTGAAAGATATAGGATAGACAGGTGGACTTCTCGATGTGCGAGTAAATTGAAGTATATTTGTACCAAGATTATGTGAGTTCACTGAACCTGAAGACTATGTTTCAAGTGTGTATTTTCTTTGTTCATTGAATACACGTCAGCACATTTCACAATTGAAATTAATATTTATATGGCATTTTGTTAAAGTCTAACCAGCAAGTTCAGTTCTTTTTTCCTGTTTTAAAACAATGTTAATGTAACATATCTGCTTAGTATAAAACACTACGGAAGTAATACAAAATAATAACATCCAAATTTCATGTCACATTTATATGAGAAATTATTGTGTTGTTATAAATCTTTACCCAGAAACTAAATTACTTGTAACAACTATAGACATTAACCATGTAGGGTAGCCATTATTTTAAACGGTTTATATTTTATTGCCCGTTTCACTTTCATGCAATGTTTACTATCTTGACGTAATGATATTGCTACTTACGTGCGCACGCATTATTTCTATCCACATTCATAATCGTCAATGAATAAGAGAATGTCAACTTTCCATTTTCTCATCAAAGAAAACAATGTAAGACCACTCTCGCTGAATCATTTGAATCTAAAAACAATACGCACATTCTGTACAACAGAGGAGTATTGTTCGAGAAATGGTGAATGTTTACAAATAAACACAAACAGTATCTCACCCATCGCTAGACACACGAACAATAATATCCTTTCATTTGCGTCCACAGGCGTCCACACACACAACGACCAACACATAGAATTAGTTCCTAAAGAAGTCAAAACGCCACCGACGGTAGTCAAACGTAAGAAGCCAGTTGACACATCGAAGTTCAACCAATCGGATCGAAAATCAAAGAACTGTGCCACATTCTACTTCAGACACCACGACACTGACTCTGATAGACAGATGATAGAGACTGATGAGAAGTCCCAAGAGGAATCGTCCGAGGAGGAATGGACTTACGTTGGTGGTGCTAAGATCGCGAACGAAGATTCCACAGATCTTATGACGTCATCCGTTGAAATCCAATGCGAGTTGCCGATGGATGAAGATCCTAAGGAACCAAAAGAAACGCCTGCGTCACCGAAACCAAAACTAGGGTCGCCGACTCCAGACCTCTTACGCGTAGATCAAAACCAGAATGCGAGATGTAAAGATATCGAACGGTTGGTGATTCAAGCTGAGGAATTGGTTCAGAAACAGGCACAGCAACAGATGGCTAAAAAGAAAGGCAGTAGAACGTTCAAGCCTCTTTTCGACGATGAAGGGAAGTCAGCGAGTCGAGCCAAAATGTCCAGGATTAAGGAGTGGTTGAATCAAAGTTCTGATGGAAAAAATGATTCGAATCAGGTAAGATATTTCAGTACCATATTACTAAATTTAGAAATAGTTTCCCAACAAATTTAAGGGCTTTAGTATATTTAGGATCTTACTTATCCTGTCAAGTCCAGAGTGGACAATGACAAGAACATTCTTTTAAACCAATTAAAATTGATAAAACCAATATTTGATTGGATTATGATATTATTTGAAGTCGTGGAAAAATTCATTCTTGGGGCTAAGATTAAGGCCAGATTTGCAAATGTCATTAGCCCCAAAACCTTTCAAATTGAAACACCAAGCTATCTTAAACAACTTTCTTCTCAGAACAATTAATTAGCGAGTATCATGGGCGTGGCTATAATCAGCCCATATCGTAATAAAATGGGTGTTAACCGTACAAAGATCTAACATACTTTTTGACCTTTCAAGTCAGATCATTCAACTTTTTTACACCATCAAGTCACTTTTCAAACCGTATTCACTTTTTTTCAGGGCACAGAAAGCTACGACGCTTCGGGCGAATACACTACGGAGAGCGAAGTGGACACATCGCTGACGTCCGAGGAGCGAAATCTACATTCGTCTATGGACATGAGCACTTCCACTTGTACTGTCACTCCGACGCATCAGGCCAAGGTAATTGCAACTTTATTGTCACGTGTTATGTCACTTTTTCGTTGGCTTTCCTCGTGCTGTCTTTTAACAGTTTCTAATAGCGGATTCGACTAAATATGTATTTTTGTTTCTGTTATCCTGCGAATAAAGTCATATTGGCAGTCTATATTATGATATCCACGGATATTGTTATTACTCGTATAATCCTGGGAATATTAAGTGCATATAACATCTTAATTTGTGTTCTTAAACGTAGTATTTTGTTTTTAGTAGGTTCATTCATTATCGGACAACTGTTCGTGGGATAGTTATCTAATCTGCTATGACACGATATTATATTTGGTCGAATCTGCCCCAAATCAAAACTGTATTGATTGACTTTCACGTAATGCTAATTGCTCAATGTGTTGTCATTTCGTGTTGACACTGCCGTATCACTCTTTAGTATTTTTTCCACATATGATTTATGCGTTCTTATTGGTAGTTGGTACTGTGAAAACACGCAATTGTGTCGCTTTTCTGTATGCAATTTTTGTTGTCACACGGTGTCTTTATGCACAAGTGCAAGATAAACACACATGTATTTACAACTTTTACTACCTACAACTCTTTTTATTTCCAGTTTTAATTTTAGGCCTTATTGACTTTCATGAACAAACATACTTTGACATATCTAGATCTACTTTAATCTAATAATATGCTAAGCATAATATCAATAAACTATAATACTCGTAAATGTATCAACTTGTTTAAGGATCTAATCAAATAATGTAAAGCAAATCCTATACTATCTTAGATACTCTAAGTTATCGAAAATTGTTAAAATGCTACGATTATGGCATCTGAAACTAAAAATCATTTTATTGCACTTGTAAACTCATAAAAAACTTAAATCTCGTTAATCTATCTATTACCTTATCTATCTATCAGTGTCTAATCTCCATATCCTAACTGTATCACCATCGCACGGTAACACGGTAACGGCACCACCCACCAGGTCCAACTGCGTAAGAAGCGCGGCAGCAACGCGTCGCGGCCGTGGTCGGTGTCGTGTCTGTCGCAGCTGAGCGGCGCGGGCGCGTCGCTGGCGGCCACGCCCACCGCCGACACGGCCATGTCGGCCATGTCTGCCATGTCGCATAACATGTCTATATCGGAGTCGGCGCTGAACACGCTCGCGTCGCCGCGGCGGGTTACGCCCGCTAACTCTAATTCCAAGTTGCGAGGCAGTTCTACTACTGTACAGGTATATGGGGATGTATTTAAGAGGTTGTAGGTTATGAAGAAGGATTGGAGACTATAAAAAGCAAGAATTCGTGTAGCTGAAAATATTTCATTAATATCACTTCACGATCAATGTTAAAGTAGACTGACAATTGGTAATTGTTAATTTCTAAATAATGATGAATAAAGTATCACAATAATAGGAATGCAAATAATATTATTAGTATTCGCTTACATTCAGATTATTTATTTTAATGTACTTAAAACTTAATATAAAATCTGCTCAACTTCATACTTTACTCCTTACTTAAAAATGAATGTAAAATAACAGAACCAGTTTGAAAATTTTTGTCAAATACAATAATTTTCCCCAACCAAATTTCAACTCTGTTCCCTTCCAGGGTCACGTGTCAAGTACGAACACAATGACGGAGGCGTGCACATCGTGTGTGGAAGCGAATGACAAGCAGTGTTGGCTGCGACGCAAGCGGCTGAAGCTGAGACGTCACAACAATACGGTCAGACGGGAGAGGCTTGTCAAGTCGCTGTCGTTCTGCGGACGACTCAGCCCTGAGATCGAGGATAAGAATGAACGAAGTGCTGCTAGCGACCCGGCTACTAGTAGGAAGAATAGGTGAGTTGATTAAATTTAATGGAATAGGACCAAATAATAAATAATTAGGTTAGAGTAGGTCATATGAGAGAGGCAACATTATTTTACAGCGACATTAGCATTTGTCAATTTGGTCCGGTGGTTTATCAATTCGACTGTGGCTGAGTTTCAAATTGAACCCCTGGATGCTTTGATACACAATTTTTATAAACTCCTAAATATGTTATAAACTTCTAAAACCCCATTCATTCACCAGGTTCGACACAACCTCCACATCAGGGAACGACAGCGACGAAGAGCTAATCAAACAACAGCTGGCCACGATCGCCCACCTGCGTCGCAGCATCGAGCGAACCCACATCTCCACTAAGGAGCAAGACAGAGATAGAGACAGTGCCATTCCCGAACAAGCCGAGCCCGAAGTAACGCCCAGCTTCAAGCTAGGTCCTGAGGGAGGGCCGGTTAGACCTAGGCTCGCTCGGAGCATGGAGAGGGAGAGGACCTTCCTAGCCCTGAGCCTCGGTGACCCCAGTCAGCTTTGGGACCTGAGTATGGACAAGGATTCGGATGTGGATAAGAGCGTCACAGCTGGGACAGAGGAGCATAGTTCGTTTTCGGAACAGGCGTGGGATTTCTATCAGGTGAGATGATTTACTTTTTTACTTTTAATATTCATGTTTAATATTCTGTTAGAAACTTTTTGTAGTTTTAATGCGATTTTAAATATCGATAAGTATTCGCTTATTTTACAGTCTTTATGATATGGATGATATGAAAGATAAGAGAGTTAGTGTTAAGATGACGGCTGATAGGGAAGTGTGGAAGAGGAAAACATATTGCGCCGACCCCAAATAAAATTGGGAAATGGGCAGGATGATGATATGATATGCTAAGACTTTTCTTTATGTTATGTTATTGGCAACTGAGCCAATTAATGTTCGAGATTTTTAAGAGGTTATTTGTTTACATATTCAACATGACAAAAATTATTGTTTTATAATACAAATATTGCATAAAATAGTTTATTTTTATTTATCACTTTATAAATTTTTACTACGTCTTTTAGTAACGATGACAATTCCTAACTCAAATAAAATTAGATGCATGTACCCTGAAACAAAATCTAATAAAACTATGCTAACATTTCATCCCAAATGTTCAGTCCATACAATGCCAAATTTTGTTTTTGACAGGAGAAATACAACTCAGAACCGTATTCAGAAGCGCCAGACTCGGACGCCGCGCGACGCCTGTTAGAGTTCGGCGATGACTACCGAGCATTCCTGGACTCCCAATCCGACTGTTGCTCCAGTCTATCAGCTCAGCCAGAGAACGAACAGAGCCCCAACAACACCCGGCGAAGACGGCCGCCCTCAGACATGTCCAGGGAACGAAGCCTACCTCGCTACAAGCGGCCGACCAGAAACTCGCCAGTCGAGACTCCCTCACGCAAACCCAAGAAGTCCATGTCGAGCGCTGAACGCAAGAAGAACCTCCTCGATAGCTTGGAAAGATCACGGAACAACACGAGCATTGAGAGCAACGACGGTAATAGACGACGCAAGCCCTCTGAAGGGGAGAGGAGGAGTAGCAAGCGTTCGCCGGAGTTCGATCTACTAAACATCCAGGCGTTGAGCCGCCGTCGACACAGCTCCAATCTCACCAGCGACGAGGTGAACAGCTCACTGGAGTACACCGAGGTGAATCGGAACAACCGTCCCGATATCCTCGATTCCTTGAACCGGAGACGAAAGACCGATTCCAGCGAAAGCGAGCTACAAAAGGTCGCGTTGACCGAACTTCGTCGTCGTTCAACTGGCAGTGCCGACTCTGAGGGCGAGTCCTCGTCTCCGAAGCACAGGAAGCACTGGGACGACTCGGAGTCAGAGAGCGAGGAAGTCCGCTCCCTAGTCCGAAGGTCCTCAACCCAGCTCGAAGCGGCCGAGGCGATGTTCGCCCGACACGAGGCGTCCCCGGACCTGCTCCGCGCGTTTGACTACGTAAGGACTCCATTTGATCCGATGGCTCCTGACTCTCGTCGGGACGACGCCGATTTCAGTTTCGGAGGCGCTCGGTTTCGCATTTCCTCGTCGTTGGACTCGCCGTGGTCGCCCGAGCGAGAGTCGGGAGCCAGCCCTATAGATTACAGTTGTGAGGATGATACGACTCGGAAGCCCTTGCGGGCGAGACTCTGTCTGGCCATCGCGGCTTTCTCCGTCCTTATTATAGTGTACATCCACCTTCAATGACATTTAGCCCAAGCTCGTGTCATTACTATAGGGTTGGCCCGAAGTTGTGTAAAGAAATGGACGTCTATTCGCGTTCAAGTTGTAAAAGTTAACCAAGTAACTAAACTAATGCCATTATCATTATATTTGTTAACGACGCTTCGGGTCGGCCTTATTACCCGCGATGGCGGGACAAGCTGCGATTGTCAGATTTAACTACTAATGTTTGCGACTCGCACAAATAAAAAACGAATTTGTCATGTAGGTACGTTTCATGTCGACTACTTGAGATAATAAGGAGCCTTAGTAGATCCTTCCATTATCATTGTTGTCAATCCATTGAGTTGATTAATAAATGATGATTTTTGTAGATACATAATACAAACATCTCGCATATGAATTAAACAAACTCATTAAGCAATAATTAAAAAACAATTTAATTTTAAGATTCGCTTGAGGCCAGTTCTACCAAATAGTTTTACTTAAGTGGGTACCCTCATTTTTGTGCATTTTGTATAGTAAATTGTTTTAATCCCTTTCCCAAGTGCCGATTGAAATGAGCCAGTGACATTCTTATAAATAGTCGTTTTTATAATTAATTTTAGGTACAAAATGTAAGCATTTATACGGTTACATATTATGCACCTACGTAATGTCTGACAAACGCAGTATTGTATCAACTGACTGTAACGGACCACTGACCAGCCGTCAAATTTTAGCAATGTTTATGAAATAATAGCACAAATGATAGGTAGATATTACAAATTACTTATTGTTAGTTTGTAAATCGAATTTTACCAAAAAAAAATAATTTGACAGCTGTCATTTAAGTCCTTGTTACGAGGTGTTTTCTTTAATTATTAATAATAAAAGATTGCGCTACATAGGCATGGTTTCACTTTTAATATTAATTGTAAAGTTATATTATTTTGTTTATTGTTATTATTAATTGCAAAAGTGAAACTGTCCCAACTTTCAAATCACATATTTATTTTTGGTTTGTGCCTCGAGTTTCCTTCCGTGTGTTTGATTTTTATTTTATTTCTCTACTAACATTGTTTGGTTTGTTTTGTGAATGTGTTTGATGTAGTTAAGTTCTGTTCATACTAACTGCCTGTGTTTATTTTTCCTTTATACCCCTCCTCCCCTTTGGTGGTGATACCTTGGTGCTAGGTCAAATCTAACTTTTAGATATATTCCAGTAATATATTTTGTGTCTTTAAGTTGAGGGTAGTTCGAAATGATCGTTTTGAGCGCTGCAACCTACTCAATGAAATCGATTGCAGTTGAAACATCGAATTGACACATGTCAAATCTGACGTATTCGTCACAGCTCATGATAGAGGAAAGTTTAGGTAGTTAATGATACTTAATTTATTTAATTTATATTTTAGTCTAACACGGAAACGTGATATCTTGTCAATGCGTGATATATTACTCCGTTCAGGCGTAACTATACTAACCTAACCATTAGTATTATCATAGGTATAGTACTAATATGTGATTTGACTGAACTCCGCAACATCTCACATTATTTATGTATACATAATTATGTTCTAATCATCATGTTGATTAGGGCTAGGCTGTTAATTGATTTCTTTACAAAATGTTAAAACTAAAGTGATCTTTGTATAATTGTTTACAAGAATAAATGTGGCAGTTCGAAAATTAAATATGGAGTTTCAGTCAATTAACACCCTTCTCTATATCAACATAGATTCGAAAATTCGTTAGGATTCGAAATTCGAAATTCTGTTCTATATGCGTTTGGGCTTTTTACTGGCTTTTCTAACGTGTGTTTGGCATTTTCTGGATTAAGCTTTGAATAATATTGAGTGATTTATTACTGGCAACATTCATAAAAAAAAAACAATATCAGAGATACCCGCATGAGTGTTAATTTGGTTCCCAGCATGACGCCTGAAAATTTTTTTATATTTTTTTTTAATTACGGAGTGATATTTTTGTGCAACTGCGCCTGCTACGAAGAAGTTTTGCCTTAGTAAGTTTGAGTTGCGTTTTCTAAAAAATGCTTGCTGATTATACTAAAACTAAAATGTGCACAGATCAGGATTTAAATTACGCTTCACAATAGATTTCTGATGGATTGATGACAGTCTATTTATTCTGATATGCGATGTTTAAAATAAAATTAATTCTAGATTAGACTGTTTGTTGAATACGACGGATTTAAAAATAATTTTATGGAGTCAATGACATGCGTTGGCGCAATATATACCAAAACTTTTTTTCCTTTTACAGAAATGATGTTATCGACCAGTGCTGTATTTTTTTGTGTTATTGCATATATAAACGAATTATATGTAACATAACCTTTATTCATATTTTAACTATGCTACCTGCCATTAATAATTGCTCTTAGCATTAAGCTCGCCTTTTATACCATCATTATTAGGTATAATAAAGATTAAATAAATAGATGCAAGCATCACAGCTTAGATTGTCATTTACGCAACACTTGCTGATTTGTTCTTTTCATAAAAATCAATAATAGTCAATAATTATGAACTTTGATCAGTTTGATCAGACAAACCGTAACGAAAAGCAAAACTTAAAACCAGTGAATAAAGTTGAACATCGCATATCACTTTAGAGTTTAGACTAATCATATTCATGGTAGAAGAGACATGGAAGCAACTGGTTAGCGAAGTGTTTCTGTTTGGTTCAGACGGAGGTGGTGACGCGTTGTCGAGAGAACATCAATATGTTGGACGTGGCGTTGGCTGACGGCGCGCTCTCTACCAGCCTGCAGAGAGACGTACGAGGTTAGTACCACTTTGAAAAACATAAGTGCTCCAAAAACCGACCTAAAACTGTTTTATCCTACTTCAAAACAAGGAGAACTTAATACAGTTCTATTTTTTATGTTTGTTACCTCGTAGCTTCGTTTATGAACCGATTGGATTTATTTTATTTGAAGGGAAGACTTCCCGACTAGTCCCATATTTATTGAAATTCAGTTTTGATGATTGGATCCAAGGGAATTCAGATAACTACATAAATTTTATTATTTTGAAATAGGTCTTTGAAGTCGGTTACTATCTTCTTCTCAAAACTAATTACTAATGCATGCTTGATATTGAGAAATACGAATTTCAAAATTGTTATTTACAAAACATACGATACATTTGAAAGTATTTTATCAAAATTTGTAATAAAATATGACAATACGATCAGACTTCAGAGTATATCTGAAATTGTTTTACTGGTTATTGGTTTGGTATTGAATCGATAGCAAGAAATTGATTCTTAACAGCGCATACACTGTGCCACACACCTCACACACATGCATAAACATTTGTAACATCATACAAATCTATTAACTTTTATTGTCTCTTATCGGGAAAATCATGAAACAATTCGAGTACTTTTATGACTTTTCCCTTACTAAATTTTCTCGGACAGCTGATAAATAACTGACTTCAAGAAACTCTTTAAAATCATTTATTCAAACAGAATTCTTTTGAATCTGCTCCATAACAGGCCTGGCGCACTCCGCATTTTAGCTAAGACGTTACAAGTACATGCCGCGTTCGACATGTCTGGGTAATTCAGAAATTATTATATTAAAAATTAATCTTCCAGAAAAACTTGTCACTAAATTTTCAGATTAAAAAGACAACCCTGAAATTGCCAGAGAAGATAAGCGATAATGTTAGAAAGGAAGGAACTTATTATGCGTTTTTGATTAGCGCTGTGCGACCTGAATCACACTTTATTGCGTTGGAGCTAGAGTCGCTATTTATTTAAATGATTTTGCGGAGTTCGCCTTCTGTACTTATTATAAGTACCTACTATTATTTCTTCTGTGTACTTATCTACTTTCTTCGTTTCTAGCTTTTTCTTTTGATTAAAAAGTAATAAAGATTAGTTGTGGTAGAAGACAATATTGAAATAAAAATATGTTTTACTTTTACAAAGAACTTTAAGTACCTGCAGTAAAATTTATTATATCCAGTCATTAAATTTCCAAGCCATTCCAATTTTGTAAGACTCGTTCTCTTATAATTCCCGATACCTTCAGATTGTAAACGAGTTTGTTCGAATTTTCGAGCGGAATAATTACAGGCAATTGCATTAAGTGCGGTGCAGTGGACACGTTCGACGTTCCAAGTGGCTTGGATCTCGTTACTCGCAAAAATAAGATCGGTCGGTGGTCTTGAACCGCGATTTCCTTACTCGGGTTGCGTGTGCGGTGGCCATTTGTACGGAGGTCGTTGGGACCTGCTGATGTTTTGCAGACAAAATGTCTTGTCCGCGGTTAAGTGATAATAATAAAACCCAATCCGGTGTTACTATTGAAATTTGAGCAGGAATTACGTATCTATAATTTTAGTAAATATTCTGAAAAATTTTCTAAAAAATTTATTGTTGTCGATGTTATGTAAATGTTTTTTTTTTTATTATTTGAAACAAAATACAAATAATATTCTGAGGAAAAAAAATTAAATAAATTCTGATGTTATTCTATTGTTTTTGCTAGTCCAGCAAAATTTCAGTATTAGAAATCGAGTGATATTTTATATTTTTATTTTTCATTTATAAGGCCGCAGAGTTTATATAGGGAAGTGTGGAAGAGGAAAACATATTGCGCCGACCCCAAATAAAATTGGGAAATGGGCAGGATGAAGGCCGCAGAGTTTATAAAACGCCAAAAATGTCGTAACATCTGGTTTTTAATTGATTTTTTAATTCGTAAACCTGAAAATTTACGTTAAGTTAAAGCTATAGACAATGTCCTTGATACCTATAAAAAATCCCAATAGTAGTATTCCCAAAAACCAACTCCTTTTCACATCGGGCATGGTAACCCTCGGGTTGGGCGACCGGTTTCCGAAGGAGCTCCGTTGTTACAATCTCGGTCGCGATCAAGGTGATTCCGTATTTGGGGCTTCGGCCCTGGACAGGCTCACTTGTTCGTATTGTTTATTTCAGCATTTTGCGATATAATTTAACTGTTTCACATGATACTAATGAATCGTTATTTTTTAAACGTTACGTATTATTATTAAAATGATTTTAATGGCATACCGCTAATTACTTCGATCTTTGTTAAGAATTAAAGATGCTTAAGTCACAAAACTGACGTTAAATATGCAGAAAATGGTCGATCCCGAGGTTCTTTTTCATAATTTCTGTATTAGTTAAATAGAGTTATTAGATATGTTATGGCTAACAAGCTCACAAATAGGAGAATGATCTCCTAAGCTGACGAATATTTCGAACTAGAAAATGAAGAGCTAATGTTAATATTCGTACGCGGAAGTAATTTGGCCAAGCCCCGGAAGAGGCGATACGGCGAGCGACCACACTCCACTCGCTGTTCTATTTCTGCCATCTGCCAACGAAAGCGGAACATCCCGCCTACGTCGATAGTGAGGACACCCGCTAATGACCGATTATGAAACTGTCTTGGGATGTATCTCTCGTATTTTAAACATGATAATTTATGCTTAACATTTTTTGATTGTTTTGCAAACAAAAAATTTAAAAATTTACTGTCATCGCAAACCAAGTGATGCAATGACTCATTTTTCTACTGATGGGCTTAGATTTCCTTATGACCATACCATGTTGTTTGTGTGCATGTTGGTTGTTGTAATGTAAGACCAATTGACAGTCTTTACACTCATAAGAACATTATCAAGATCTGGGTACGCTAGATTTTGCACTTTATAGCAACTGTTACAGAATTATCAAGATAATACATTCGTACTTTGTTACAATAAAACATTTTTCTTTAAATATCCTATTTTTAATTATTTTTATCTTATCCAACTTCCTTGAGTTAAATGTATTCAAAACTCGCTTATCTTAAGAAAGTAACGTTTTTAGTTAATGCTTACCGACTTACAGGTACCTACCTATCTAATAACAAACCACTTAAAAACGTTTTATCTTTAAAGAGTCAAGACTACCTTTACAGCCATTTAAAACGTTAGGAGTTCAATATAAATAGATAATCTAAAAATACAGTCAGTTTATAAACTTGGAAGACATGTATCACTCCTCCCTACGTTTGCTTCTTTTTGGGACTATATCTCAACGCAAAGGATAAAATTACAAAGTCAACTTAATAATCCATGTCACGTAGTTAAACAGATTAAATTGGACAGCTACAAAAATAAACTTTTGTATTTTCGTATTTTATTGAGACTGAGAAGACATTAACCGCTTTATACCTACATAGCAATTAAGTTTAAATAAAACAAAGAGTTCCTACTTAACAACAAAGATTCTATAAAAGGACAACAACAACAATCGTTTTATTGTTGTTTTACGAGTATTGACGTGACACCTGTTGTTATAAGTTGATAGCCCGGAAATGAGAAGTTACGATTAACTAAATCTTTTAGAAGTTTCTGTGTCGTCAATACTTACTGTTTATTTCATTATTTGCGTCTTGCTTCTAGTAAGAATCTTTTCAAAAACTTATTGTTGGAGAATTTACAACACTACTAAAATAAAATAAAAAAAAAATTGTAAGTCTTTTTTTATAAATCGAAACACAATCTGGGTTTACAAAATTGTTTATGTACTTTAATTAATAAATTACATCTCCAACGACTCCAACGAGGTAAAATATAATTTTAATAATGCTGATAATTACGCTCAGATAAGAATTCAATATTTTACTCTTGAACAAAAAATACACGTCTTTATGTGCCTCGTTTCTCTTTCGCGGTTGAGCAAGCTCTTGAACAGCGAGAATTTTGCGACTCAGTAATTTTCTATAGTGAATTAGATGAAAATAGTTGACGAAATATAATTTTGCACAGTGAGACAATCAGCCGACGTGCATTGACCTAGTAAACGAGGACAGTATTTGCTTGTGTTGAGTTTTACTTGCACAGTTGCAAGAGGATTTTGTGACTCACTGTGCTCTTCCAAGAGTTACGGCATTCCTTTTCTATTTTATTACCATTTTAAATTGCTGACAAAGTAGGTACTAGCATTTCTTTACGGTTGCATAATGTTACTAATTAGTTTAGTTTTTTAATTCTAATCTACAAATGGCAATGTATAATGTTGAATATAGTAAAAAAATTAAGCATTCAGAAATTCTGTTATTTTTAAGTACGTACCTACCTAAAGAGCCGACAAAACAGTAAATTAGTCTTGATATGAGATTCATGACCATTATGGTAAATCCTGACTCTCTAGAATCTAGAATAATGCAAGTAATGCAACACATAAAATCATTATAGATTAATTCCCGAGTTAATGTGGTAGCAACTACATTTTTAGAATCGATCATGATCTCTTTTTTTAAGGAAGTCGATACACGATATTGATCATTTACCAGCAGATTTTTCGTTTGGCTGTTGGCGAATAAAAGGAAATTTCACAATCCAAAGTTATAAAGCCATATAGGTTTCGTGTTCTTAAAAGTAGGTAGGTACCTAAGTTTTAGTAAATAGGTCTAAGTTTTACACCAAGCTGCAATATCCGTTTGGCTATCGCTAAGGAGTGGAGTTGATTAAAAAACCTCCAAAGTGAACAATTTGCCGTTGAGTCATGAAACCTTTCAACTGATTGTGTCCGGTTATCTGTTTTGAAACGATACTTTAAAATGTTGAAATAAGCATTTTCTTAGAACTTACAAAAGTTTTGTTAAGTTTCGACTTACTCCTCTCTACAAATAATTTAATTTTCAAGAGTGTAAGTAGAAATCTATATTCATGAAACCTATTAAACATAACATTTTAATGCAATGTGTACCCACGATTCTATAATTATGTGATTCTATTAAACTTAAACTATATTTAATAATTTACTTTTTGATTATTTAATTTGCTAGCTAAATCAATGGCTTACTTTGAAACCAGTTAAAATAAAGATTTATTACAGTCATTATCGTTGTAACTCCTATTTCCAATTTCGTAATCTCTGCTATTGTAAACATTGATCAACAATAACAATTGATGTTGGCGTAAATTTATCAGAATCTGATAATCAGTAAAATTATATTCAACAACAAACAACTGTGTTTGAAGCGCTTACTCTTTTAGCTGTGGTTAGGAATAGTTCTATCAGGTGTAATAAAATATTTGCGTTTTGAGCTAGACACGATGTTAGACGTTCTAATTTACGAGGACGTTCTAAAATGTTTGACTAATATGTATGATGCAATGTACACTGTGTTTACAGAGTGTCTGTAACTGGCCAAAAGATAGACGTCAGCATACTGGCGTTATATTAACATTTTCCTTTTTTTAACCAACTTCAAAAAGGAGGAGGTACAAATATTCTATTGTATTTTTTATGTTATTTACCTTAGAATTGCGTAATTAATGATCCGATTTGAGAAATTCAATCTTTAGTTGAAAGGGCAATGATATTGTCTGTTATCTTTGTGAAAAGGCATAAAATCAGTATTATACTAAGGATAGGATAAGTTTTTTCGAATACTATTTCTTTGAAAACGAAAATAATTTTATTTTCTCTTTTCCTCTTCTTGATAAATTCTTCTTCTGACATCTTGATAATGATAGTGATCACATTTATGTATTAACTAACCGAGTACACTGTCCACCTTATAAGTAACCGCAAATTGAATTTCAAATCCTGTCTTTCACTATATTATGATCTGAATCCCTTTCATTTTCGAGATCACAGAAATGACACACACACACACACACACACACACACACACACACGCACGCACACGCACACACACACACGCATAATGTCCTTAATCCCTTCACCCTAACTTCTTAATCCCTTTGATTCATAGCCTATCCGTGTCCAGGAGTGGAAATAGTAGGCACTCTAGTATTTTTCCCTCTGGTCAGTCAAATTGTCCGATCACGAGTAAATTTTCAACCACGGTAAGAAAATGACATCACGTAAAGACAAGCTAAGTGGAAGTTCAAACATACAATGTGTTGCACCAATAGGTACAATTTTTGTCAGTTAAAGTTCGATTATAGTGCAGTTTAGTCGTTGCAGCAAAACATGGTGGTGTCCACAAGAGTTTTAATCGTTACTTGCAAATTTAGATCACCGTTTACTGGAAGGAAAAGTAAGTGATGTTTTTGAAAAAAAATGTGTTACATTTAGCCGCACGCTCATTTAAATCCCTGTTGAGAGCGATACCTACTATGATATGAAAAGTACAATGCCGCAATTTTTTTATATGAAAAAATAAGAGAATCGCGAACAGAGAAAACCACATTAAATTCGCCTTAGGTCATTTTTCACTTTGCTTTAAATATTGGATAAACAGAAAATTCTAATAATAATGTTATTAAAGAACTGTTACGTAAAAATTTGCGTGTAGACTCATCACTTTAAACCACACTTTGTGTTACAAAACCAGACAGTGTTTTTTCAATAAATAGGTTAAAATACCTACTTAACATTTTAATAATAGTACCTCTGTAGATAAGGGTTGACAATGTTCCATTGTTTGTTTTAATCTCAATGTTCATCTTACGCAACGCTATACGTATGTGCAACGTACGGACGCATTCTTGGCTGTAGCTGCAAATTGAATATCATGTTATTTTCAGATGATACTCGCCGCTCGCAAGGCCAAAGCCGAACAATTATTATTGTACAATACTAACGACTACAGATATAATAAAAAAGTTGGTAATTCGTTAATTTCAAGATAATTTGGAAGGTATTGAAAAATAACGATTAATTCGCACATGTATTTATGATTATTTAATTTTATTGATAAGCGGGATATTATGGTACATTTTTATAGACGATGTAAACAATAGATTTATTGATGAAAACAATCTCACTGACAATTATCTCGTTCTTAGCATAAATAGTTTATATGTAGATGATTTACACTTGCTAACCTAAATAAAAACTTGCTTTACTCCATTTGACTCATTTTCATCGATAGTGGAGAAGTGGATAAGTAACATGAGCTTTTTAAAGTTATGTTTGAACCATTAATTTTCACAAATGCCGTTTACCACAGAATACGTTGGAGTAATGATAGTAAGATATATGTTAAAGTTTCTTTCAGAAACCAATTAGTGCAGCCATTATGCAGTCCAGACCGACAGTAATTACGTCCAAAGCAGAAATAATGACTCGGAATGTTGTCTCAACATTGATTTAAAAGGCCTGTGGCAATTAGTTAATCGATGGTAAATTATAGACCAGAGCTACGCGTTTTTGTAACAAATATTTGTTAGAACATCTTTTTTGCTTAACAAGTATCTAGCGGAAAACTTAAGGCACAAGAACTTATTTTTACTTTTTTATGTGGATATGGCATCCTTTAGTTAAGAACTTTAACGAGCGTTTTCAATATTATAATTTGAGTACCCATTATCTCTGGATATGTTAATACGTAAAAAAAATATAAACACTAATGACTGTCTGTTGTCTTGTACGATGATCTACGAAGCATTCTAGTCCTTCTTTTTTCTAGTCTAGTCTTATTATATTTTTCTTCTTTGTTTAATTGATTTAGTTTTGCTAAAACACTAAATTCATCGAGTTATTTATCACAAAATGTTCTATATTTATTATTCTTTGATAAGTCTGCGTTAGTTTACAACCTTGTACGTGTTCTGTGCGTGGTGAGCGACAACCGATATCGCCTCATTACAATTTACTTCATTGATCGTTGTAATGATGTCACCTCGTTAACTAAATGTAGGTTTATCCTTCGCCCACAACACAATGGATCGTCCGTGATATATGCCCAGATCCGAATCCTTGACGTGACTTCGATTGTTCAGAATCACAGCCAAATACGAAGACGTGACCATAAAAAGTTGCTCTATAGGTGATATCATCGTATAAACAGCGCTTTACTAGCTGTGGATTTAATAAGTTGATATAATTATGTGGAATGGTTCAACCAGTTCGCTTTAAGCAGTTTAAGCGCTAGAGGTGCGTTCTGGGTTCTGTAAGGTGAAGCACACAGATCAGCTGAATGCGCGGTCCGCGACGGACGTGCAAGCCCGTCCGACCGTCTATATCGGTCCGCGAGTGATTTGTGCTTACAACTTCAATAATATTCTACGTGTCTCAAACGTTTGTGGTTTTAGATTTATCAGTCCCGTATGCTATTAAATCTGGTTTAAAAAATATTTTTTATTTGACGTGTTGATTGTTTTCGTGTAAATAAGAGAAATTGAAACTGGATGCGCATGAGTGGTTAACACTTTCGCTCGTACGGGCACCCGTTGAATTTTTATACTTAGTTACTGTTATCCCTAGATAGATTTTAATCGAAGAATATATTTAAACATAGAGAGTAAAAATTTAACGAAGAATAAAATATAACGAAGAAAAATTTTGTGGAATGGATCAATTTTGTTTCGTGGTTGTACGTCGAAACGTCTGGCAAAATATTTATTCAGGCCTGACCTTCGCCTGTAGTTACAGCGAATAAACACTGCACAATTATTTGCCTGTCGCGGTTGTTTTACCGTGAACAAATTATGCGTCGCAATTTCTAAATTTTAAACCAGTTTTTTCTGACCTCAACATACTTACTTTTCTACTGAAATTCTATTGCGTTATAAAGTTTTTGTATACTTTTACAGTTTTAGTAACATATTCGAATATAAAATTTCAATTCTTTTATTCTCATCCTTTATAATTCTAGTTTAAAGTTAATCGTTTTCCCTATATGCATTACCGTTATCAAGACTTGTACGATTAATTAATCTTTTAATGCTCATAATTATTAGATTTTTCACTAAATGATAAATTATTATCATTCGTTCGTATTACATAAGAAGTCTTGTAATTGCAATTATTCATATTTAACTCTAATTTATAAACTACACTGCTCTGCAATGCACTGATCCGTGTATGTCTGATAAGACAACTGATCTAAAACTGGTTGAGGGTTAAGTAAAGGATTAAAAAAGGTATTGTTTAAAGTTAGAAAAATAATTGTTTATTGTCTATGGTGGCTCATTCTATTGCTTCCTGCAGTTCATTGACACACACCCACTGTGCGTCTCTTTCATCCATGAGTTTACAATGGTATTGTTGGTAAACAATGGTCATAGATGTGATATAATCATATGAGTACCGATGTATGTTTGCGATGGTATTGTAAACAACATAATTGAGTTCTTGTGTCCTTTAAGATTGCTTCGACCCCCAGCCTCTAATGCGAAGCGATTTGAATTTACTGAAGCGATAAATACAGTAAACTGCACCCATTGTGAAACTTAGTCTCCGCTTTATTTTTATATGTAAAGTAAAACTTTATATATGACGTTTAGAATATTATGTGTCAGTATAGGTTTGGTTAGCGTGAATGATGTTGCAAAAACGAAGTTATCAGGTAACTTCTTTATAAGCCTGTTAGATAAAGAATAGCAATAATTGTTACAAATAGTCTATGTGTTTCATTATCTTAATAGGTATAAATTACCATAGTGGGTACCTTATCAACATTTGCTATCATGGTTAGTTGAATAAGTTCCTCAACTTTATTTAGTGTCCTATCTACTTTATGCATTTACATAAAATTATATGCTGATTTTAAAGTATCTTACAAATGAGTAGATCTGAAGCATAATTCACCACAGTTCGCTAGTACGGATTGGCGGAGAAGATTGGATAAACTGAGTGTCAAAAACTCAATCAATGGGGCCTTTAGCTGGCTTAAAGACTATAACACGTGGAACCGATTCTGATAACCCGGTCTTAGCGTGGAGGACATTGGCTTTCATGCTGAACATTATAAAATTCAAATCCCAGCAGTGGAACAATTTATAAGCTATTGATGTTGCTTTAAAAGGTCACGGAATTGGCTGTGTTAGCGAATTGCCGTTGCTAATGTTTGCAAATTTCGTTTCGTTTCGTTTTGAAAGGTGTCAATGGTTCCATTCTCTCGTTTGATGAGTCAGCCAAGGATTTAGGGCTTTCTCTTTTATAAACGTCGGTTACAGATAATATAACATCTAAGTTAAAGTATTATATGATATCTAGTTAACTGAACATTAGCTATGCCGCCAACGCAGGTTATAGATTATAATTATGAGATGTGGGAGGAATACATACATACACACACCTAGATCCTTCTATATGTAGGTAGGTCTGTATGCAATGTCTGTTTATCGAATTTATTTAAATGCAAACAACACAAGTTATGTTGTTCTATTACGTTGTTATTGGTAATCTATAATATTATTTGAATAAGATATCAGATAAGTTATTATTATGGACGTACCTATTTACTTCTACGTCTTCTACCCATTTGCTGTGTTTTGTAAGGTGCGTATCAAGACTAAGAAGATAAGTAAATCGTAGACAACCGAATAGATATGGCACCGTACATTTAATAATTTCACAGATATTACATTATATAAAAAAAATAACAATTAAATTCAATCTCCACCGATCCGTACTGGGTTAAGCCAGAGAAATTATGTACATGAAAAATAAAATACATGTATAAAAAATTAAACAGCTCCGATGATTGCCTCAAAACATCATCAGAACAAATCGGGTTATTTAATTTGTTGCCAATTTGCCACGAATGTTAAGATTTCACGGTATGAGGTGAAAGTTATGATTTTTAAATTGTTGCGGTTAGTAACTGCTGCTGTTACAGATTTATTAACTTAATGCGCTATGCTTTTCCATGCTATTGAGCGAGAGGGAAATTGGTAATTAAAAAAACAGATTAAATTGGATTTTTTCATAGTAAGTTAGGTAAAGGCAAAATGATGAAACCGTTTTATAACTACTTGTATTCTTATATTACACGTATTGTATCGTGGTTTGTAGGAATAAAATATTGGGCACTTCGAATGGCGTGATTCCGTAAACAACGCCAAGTCGATGTCCTGATCCTGAATAATAACCGGTAATTTCTAGAGCAATTCCAATTTCACTGAATTTTTTAGTTTAATTACATTAAAATTAACATACAATATTAACTTAATAACGAGCAAATATACCGTTCAATTACTAAAAAAATATTTTGAAAATTAAACCTGCCAATTCTTTATACTTAATTTTAAAAGTTACTACTATACTACTCGTATTAGGTTCAACTTACTACAAATTAATTTAAAATTTGAAATGAAATACATAATGTTACAACGGCTACAAGTTTATTTGTAAACAGCAAAATCAATATATTTTGTTCAATTTATCTTTCAATGTCTTTAATAAATTATATAAACGATAAAATGTAGGCTACTCTAGATAATAATCAAAACGTTATTGACCGAGACCTGAGAAATATCTAACTCTTTATCTTTAAAATTATTTGATAAATTTTTACACAGATTACTGACAAACTAGATAGTGTAGAATGGGCGTCTAACTAAAGCGAAGGAGTGGATGATCTCATATTCTCCACGTGAAAAATTTTAACCTGTGATGTACTCGTATGACGTTAGGCACATGTAATTATAATATTGTAATCTATGGCCTTGATATTACCTTGACCAATTCTTGAACCAAATTCATAATAAAAATATTATCATAAAAGGAACAGCATGTACAAATATTGTATTGAATATGAAACTTACTATGTATTAACAATTTTGTATTATTAAAAATACCTAATTATATGAAACTTCTGGAAAAGTATTACAACATTGAGTGGAACTTGAACTAACTAGGTAGGTGTATACCTATTTCTAGCGTGTTTATATAAAAAGTATCATAGCTAATTTATCTTCTAATGAAGTATAATATGCAACATGAGTGGGTAACGAAAGTTGATTTTCAGGATTCACTTTTGCATTCATGATCAGTTTCTCTGAGCTCACTCAATCAGTAGAGATCAAGTAATCTACAAGTATAATGAACACCATACATGGGATTCGTCTCCGATTTGTCGTTTCGATGCTGAGACGAAGAGGTTTTGATTTCTAACATGTTCCAAGTTATAAATAAGTAGAAATAAAATAAGACTTACATAAGTATACGAAGAAATTATAAAGGTACGAAAAATACTGTTCATTGTTAACTCTTGATGTGACGTTGTACCTGAATCACATTAAAATAATTATGTTGTATTTATTAAAGTTTAGTGTAAAATTTAATTTTGATTCTTCATGTCTCTAAAATTAAAACGTATAGGAAGCAATTTTTTTTATCTTTGTGGAATATATATTTTGCTATTGGTGTCAATGTTATTTTCATCAGTTTGTTATTCCTCATTCCGTTACTGATACAGAAATATTTCAATATCTACAGCCACAGACGTGAATTTCGAGTTCTAGACATGTCTGTGGTGTAGCACAGTTTCAGACAACGTAAAAAGATTTGTTTTAAAAAGTTGTTCATTGCACTAAAAAAATAGCATAGTGCTTCATCGCGGTTGTTCCGTTAAAATCTGTTTTTGTGAGTATAAAACAAATCAACAGCCAACTTTGGTAAACTGATTTTAAGGTGAAGGACCTTGTGGCACTTCATAAAAACTTAGATGAATCCTAACTTATCGCTGTTACGTACAGCTACCAAATTATTTTGAATTAGATAAACATGTATTTTCCATTTCTTGAAGTATTATAATCGGATGTATTTTTCTTCTTCGCCTTCTGTCAAGTTTAGCATTCAATTTTTTTTATACTTTACTCAAGTTAACGATAAAATAAATTCCTATTTTTTGGAAAATCGCCCAAATCTATTAATAGGTCAGTAATTATTATTAAGTTAACGATCTATAATGAAATATGACCTAAGTGTTCTTATTAACTTCATTCTTATGATGGTAAAATAATTTAAAACAAATCAATAGACATATCATAAAAGAACCGCCATTAAAATGCTCTCGCCCATAATTTTTTATCTCGTTAACCTATTTCTCCGTATCGTTGAGAAATCTAATTTCTTCATCGATCGTTTATCGATACATTGAAGCCATCGTTTGATCGATATTCCCATTACTGCTACCATGTAATTATATCGAAATTCCTTATTAATATCTCGTGAATCGCTGTTCTAATTTTCAAGGATGCGAATATGCGTCCTATTGTTAAGGCATCTAGATATTAATTTGTCCATTAATTGAGTTTGTCAGACTAACGGTTAATCCGACCGGCTATTCCAGTTCATCTCGTGTACCGCTAACTGCCATATATTTCTTTTATATATCGAATTAGCTCTCAGCTGTATGTTGGATTGTTTATGATCCGGAGATAAAGGGGTATTGTGAACAACTTTTACTAGTAAAGTGAATATGAATATAAATAAATTTAAAATGCACATCGATAAAAGTAGATCTATGTTTATTTTTATATTTTACAAGCATCGTCTTAAGTTTCACTGAGTCTCACTGCTGGTCTTAGTTCTGCTTTCATAGCGTAAAGATACAGATTTTTAATTTACTCCAATTGCTAAGGACTTCAAATTCCATCTTTGAGAAAGATCATCTTAAAGTTCTCTTGAATAACTGATATTTTCCTTTACCGAAAGAAGTGATAGCTACTAAAACGCGTATGGTACAAGAGATCGACGTTTAAACGATTAGACGATTAGACGATCGACTAGACGGATATCCTTCTATCTAATATGAAAACGTTCCCCGATGGAATTTTTTTTTTCACAATTATCCATCTGATCCAAACATAGAATCTAAATTACCATCGACCCCAATAGTTACCCCGAGTTCTCAACTACATACTTGTAAGATATTTCCCAAAGGAATAAATTCAAAACACACGCAGATAATAAAAAATAAACAATTAGCTACATCTCATAACGAAACAATGATCTCAGATCTCAGAATAAAGTATTAAAAGAGAAATCGTCTGATCATAATGATTCTGACGAGCATTCATCCCACACTCAACGGTCGTGCGTATCCAGTTCTCGCATTGATAACAATCATTATGTCAATTAGACTGCACTTTTCACCTCCAGCGAATTGATTACGTTGACGTGACGTCAACGAGACGAGTGTCCCAGAAAGTAGATTTGATAATAGGATTACATAAAAAGTCGCTATTACCGAATGAGAATTGAGACTTCTCGGTTCAAACTAGTAACAGTTTTCACGCGTCTGATGTTCGGTGTCGGTGAAATTATACTTTTCAGTTTTATCGATGTTGAATGTTGAGATTGAAGTAAATATCGATTTAGAAGTATCATTCAATGATAATATTATTTTAAAGGTGTAAGACGATGAACTATAATTTCTTAGAAATAATAAGTAAATAAAAAGTGATGAGTGTTTAGACTGTTAAGTGTTTAAGTAAGAAGTTTTAACATAATGTCGAAAATAAGTGTACCTGTTACAACAACAACAAACAACAATAACGAAGAAGTTGGTAAGTTTCGATTATTTATTCAATCACAGATTAAATACAAACAATAAAAAAATTTACAATGGGCAGGCAGACTTAAAGCCAGTTATTCTCTGCCAGCGCCATAATTTAATAAATAAAGGCACAGATGAATTCATTAGTTGATTTATTTAATGATAACATTATAATAATAATACAGTACTCTTTACTGTATAGATAAGGAGAAACAGTATTGACTTTTCAAAACATGTTACTCAGAAGGCGGTCTTACTGCTCAACATCCTTTTTATCAGGCAATCTTTGGGTAGAAACTCTTAAAATCGAAATAAATTGATAGAGTGCACATTAATCAAGTCATTTAAGTTTAATCAACGCAGATTAAACTTAAATCTATGACATTATAGAATTGCCGTGATATTAATGATAGATGCTAAGGAGATGATATTGTAGATGTAATAAATATAGTATAATAGTTAATATAATGTTATTTTAATATAAAATAATACGAGTATATTATAGAACTTTATAGTAGTTGGCCTACATGATACCTTGAAACCATACAGAGCGAAGATAATAATTTAAATGCGAACACAAACGGTGTACTTGACCTCACCACTATAGGCCTGGTCCGCCTACAATTCTCGTCCTAAGTAACCCACGCCTTGCACGATATTACCATCTCAGTTATTCTTCCTTGCTGTATTGCTAATTGTACAATTTGCATCTCCCCTCTAATCTTTTAAGCATGATATACAGTTTCTTGCATATTCACGCCTTAGCGTTAAAACTTCTTAGCACTTTAAAGTGCAAGCAGAAATATTATAAACAGCATCGTTATCTTAGATTTCTTAAGATGCATATAAATGCATCTATACATATAAATGTATAGTTGCCATTCACAGAGAAATTTGAACTTTAAGTCCATATGTATTACGAGGTGCTTTTTCCAACTTAATAAAATATCGACCGTGATTTAAAATTTTGGGATTCAGATTACTCTTTTAATATAGCTCCAAAATTAACTCTTGCACTGTTTATAGGTCAAGCCGAAACGGACTACCGTTTTTTTAACCGCTTTCTTGGCCAGATAATGTCCAGTTTTGTTGCAACAGAACTGCATCTTACGCAACCGCTGGCAAAAACATTCGCGTCGAGTGGATTGACGACAGATAGATACGCCAATCGGTACATGCAAATATACTTAACCGTGGCAAGTTTTTACACTCGTTCCTTAACTGGTTCCAGTAATTTAGCTCGCTTACGTAACTTCCTAAGTGAATCGATATTTTCCGACTACGCCATTAAATCTACATCTTATATCATCATCTGATCTGAGATTATGATTGGCGCTTTTTACAAGTTAATTCTCTCTTAGGGCTTATGTAATCGTTAATTTATGATAGTAGGCTATGGTTTTAATTGGCTTTACTTCGCTTCAACTACTAGCATTCACGTATAGCATAGCCTCTTACGTGATTCAATTTATTACGAAATTAATAACTTCACTCACGTATCTCCTTAGTTCCTGTTTCGTTTTGGTGAAGTATGTTTTAATATGCCGATAACGTTGTAATTGGAATGAAATGTATTGATGACAACTGCGACCTACGTATTGATATTTCGTTTATTAAACATTTATTAAACATCGAAAAAAATTAAAGAATTAGGCTTAATTTACACCGCCGTGGAATGGAACGGAAGCGACGAAATTGTATATAGCATAATTAACTTTATATCAATTGCATAACACACAAATTAAATACGAGCCAAAAAAATTGCCACGCGTCTTCCGCGGAATCCTCGCGCATTCTCGAGAATTCTCTGGTGCCGTCTGTGGAATGAAGTCCTGCGTCATGAGGCGAAATTGACGCTTCCAATCCAGTTCAATTCTGCGGCGGTGTACATTGAGCCTTATTAGTGTAGAAAAATATTTTTAGTTTCAATACATAAACGAAACAATTCGTTTTATTTTCTGCATTATCAATAGTCACATTAATTGCTATTTGATAACCTTTGTTTTATAACGGACATTATCAAGTTTAATCAATCAGTTCAGTTCAGTTTTTATTTTATTGAGCTAATTCTCACACATTATTACGTGTTAAGTGTTTGGCGTAAGTGTCAGTTCTGTAAAATCACTTTCTAATTACATACCCTATCATCGTCGTCGGTGTAAGTGTGGTGTAAGGAACCAATTAGGTTTCTTGAGGAATATTTTATATGCATTACATATTACGTTCTCCGTCACGCGTTGTTTTGTCTCCGCGTGAAATCTATGTGGAAACTCAAGTCTGCTCAATTGCAGCTATATCGGGGTCACCTTGCGTTCGTTACAGCATATCTACCTGTATTGTACAGTGCACTCTTGTTATTTTTGCTATGCACTAGTCTCAGTTCCTTACGTAGCAAGGTTTATTTTTGTTTGTTGGAGTTCTCGCGACAATTTGCGCTTCAGTTAACGTTACTTTTCCGTCTACTATTACGATTACCAGTAGGATAGGCTAAGTGATCAATGTCACTTTAGTATCATCTCCAAATCTCAACGGCGAAACGTAAATTTCCGTTGGACCTAGGATGTGAGGATTGATATGATTTGATTCTCACCTCGTGACAACGATTGCCCGGAGGTTATTTGGAAGAGTGATTGAGTGGGCCAGTGCAGTTTCGACCTTGCCGCCTCGTTGACTCCCGCGCACAATCGTGTTGACGGAGCTGTAATGGATTGGAACTACGTCTCGCCTTACCCAGGTACCGTGTGATTGTCAGAATCAATAAAATCATTATGGCCTCATAATTATCATAGATTTTATACTCGGTTTTCTATTTGCGATGTTTACTGCACTATGCCTTTTCCCTTTCCTTTCTTTATTCATATCAAGGTTAATTACAATTATTAAAAATTGAATTTTACTTCGATGAAACCTTGGGAATATTATTATTTATAAGTATGTGATTTATTTGGCAACATATGAGTTTGAGTGATTTAACAATTGAGGTTCCGAACGTTGACTGGCTGGCTTTAAATTTTCACCGCATCAACATTAGTAATCATCGACGCCACTGCGCATAACTTATCTTCTACTTATACGTTTTGTTTGCTTTCACCGGTAACGTGTCGAGGATGTTTTGTAACCAGCTGTCCATTTCCCTATATGGGATTGAAGTATTTGTCTTCGAAAGCCAAGTCACCAACACAAAAGTATTAACTTGTATTTCCCAAGACTCGCGCATTCTTTTAAATTTTTCAACTTAATTCATTAGTGTATTCACGCCTCTTAAGAGTTATAGCTTCATTTTAAGTACTTCTCTCGACAATAGCGGTAACTTTCCATAATTAAGTGACAGATACTTCGCATTATGTAACACATAGCACTTTTCGCTGCCACACGATTAAATTAGCAAGTTACCTAACACTTTCTTCAGTTTCTTCTCTCTCAAAACGTTTAAGATTTTCGAATCATTTTGATGTAATGCATTTGGAACGATATTCCTTTGTTCGTGCCAAATCTGTTTCGTGAAGACGCATCGGACTTGCAAAATATATTATGTTTACCAATTCGAATGTGTTACGTGTTATATGCTGTGCCCCGAGGGATGCTCGGCTGTTGCGTTCCAATTTACAAATGACCCGCACCGCGGATCCGTTTTGGGGTTTAATAAACAGGCCTGTAGCGTATAATAACACAGTTCTTATTGTAAAATACTAACAGATTTTTACAAGCTGTTTTTATTAACTTAACAAATGCCTGAGCATCTGAATTCAATGCACCGACATCTTTTTACTGAATTTTGGTATCACTATTGTACTCTTTATACCGTTCTCTTTGGTTTTTAATTGATTTATTATTTATTCGCAAAGCTTTTTTCTTTGATTTGTATTTCCTTTGATAAGTCATAATTACAATTTTATTTATGACCCAACGTTTCTTTTATGAACATTTATTGCAAACGTAGATCTATTAACAAATTAATGATGATTTAATTATCCTAGCCGATCATGATTTAAGCTGTAAAACAGATATTCGTCAAAAAATACTATGAAACTTCATTGACAAAGACTATTTCTCCTATAATTTTTCTCCTACTTTTTCTAACCTGTAAATATATTCTACAAACAAGACAACCCTGATGGGAAGCGGCAATAGCCCATCCGATGACGAACGGCTACCGTGAAACAAATTGGCTTCCTCCGGAACGCAAATTGCTTATTCGGTGCTGAAACTTGTTTAACAAATCGGTTCTTCCATTGTTTTTGAATACACTGAAGTATTCGTTGAATTGACTAAAGTTTTTGTCTTTTTAGTATTTTTGTTACAAAAAGGTCTAGTATTTTTGTTACAAAAAGGGCCAGTTCAATTATCCTGAACATTGATTTTCGCGTTTTTACCTAATGCCATGCGTAAAACTGTTCTTGCGTTCTTACCTTTCAATTTTGATCCATAACTTATAACCATAGATATATTAATCGAATATAATACTTAACTCATTACAATCCCTGAAAATTTAAAGAAAATTTGTTTCTATATATGGCAAGAACTGACTATTAAAAACATAGGGAACTACTTTAAGATTAATATTTTTAGTAGCCGTTAAGAGGGCTATCACACTTTTTCTTAAATTTGAGCGTTTTGACTCGTGTTTGAAGTGTGATTATGGTTTAGATAAATCACCAAAACAAAAAAAAATACATGCACGAGAAAGTTTGATTAATTCTCTTTGGAGTGCTTTAAATAAATGTTTCAATTTATTTACATAAATTAGTAAAAACCTTATTTTTGCAAATGATGTTTCATAAAATTTTACTTTTGACCATCTTTAGATGCTTTGTTATATCGAAGATATAATAATTTAAGCATCAACAAAAATATCTATGGTACAATTGTATCTTCTAATTTGGAATGCTTAATTCACTTTAATTTGTTTCACACAGTAATGCACTTAAAATAATTCTGTAAATCAAAGAGTTACTGATAATTATTGGTCTGAAATTGTATTTTTTATCTATGAAAATATAATCCAAATTGAAACAAAAAGTAATTAATAACTAAGGTTACTATGTCACCTTGCTTTAAAAAAAAAATTAGTCCTTTCAAAATTGAAATAATATTTTTAAACAATTTTTGTATGCAGTCCTGTAAATCAATATAAATCTCCGAACGAGCGGTCTTTAGCTTTAGTCCGCGCCAAGCGCTTACGAAGGAAGGATGTATCGCTCGCTGTTGGCACCTTGTGCACCACGCAATACCCCAAATTCGCTACGAATATAGCGCAATCAACACTTCTTGATACAAGTGAGTATTTTTTTGTTAGTTATGATATGATTCTAATGTATAAGCATATTCCTATGATATTCTGATATTAGGTATATAGGAATGTTTATCGGACTATTTTGCTTTTTCAGGCTAGTAAAAGGACGTTTGATACAGCGACAGTTTCTACAGTGCATTCTGACAGAAATACAAATAACATGGTGATAATAATAATTTATTTCTTATAATTTTTAACAGATAAATTACGTTTTGATATCATGTAGTATATTTATTACTTTTACTAAATTTAAATGATCTAAGAGCTATTGCATAACTGATGAATTTCTTTGATTCTTACAGGATAATGAAACCATATTTTATTCAACTATAGATGATCAGGCTCAATCTGATACAAGTACAAATAATATTGTGCGTATTTTCTTGTTAACTTGTAACGAAACATGCTTGCATATTTGACTTTTTTTTAACTATCTACATTCCTGGTTTTTCCTGTTTCAGGAAAATCTAGACATAGAAGGAAGACGAATTATAAATTTAAATTTTTTTATGAATCAATTACTTTGAATTGACAAACAAGGCGAAAAATTTGGTACAAAATATACTTTTTATTCAGTCTTTGTTTTTATCAACCAATTGTACCTATTCATTTATACGTTATCTCGAACTATACACATTTAAGGGTTTTATACATAGTGATGAAGTTATTAAATGTGGATTTATGATATAATTACCAACTGAACTACCCCTTTTAACACATCACATGCCCTTTATACCTACTACTAACCAAACTGTATCAACATTATTCAAACTGTAGAAACAACATTACATTGCATTCATTTCCTTACATTATAGTAAAAAAGCCGTTATAAGTGATAGCTGATAACATTAATCGACTCAAACAATATTTCACGAATTATAAAAATAGTACGGTACTTAATTTAATTTATTTCCAAAGCAAGTATCAAGTTGATTTGTTCCTGGCGTTCGACGCATAGTGGTTTGTATGTGTGTAAAGCGTACTTCATTAGACGCACACGGGCGCGTTCCTTGCCGCGAGTTGTCAAATTTACCTAAACCTGAGCGCTTCGATTTTGTGATAGCCCTCTTAAAACGAACCGATACTGAAAAGTTTATTTACTGAGCTTATTACGGATACCTCAAAATTGCTAATAAATAACAACAACGAAACGCATTCAGGAGAAATAAGGCTGACTATTGTGATGAAGTGGTGCTTTGATAAGAATCGCGGTTAGAATCCAGACGGTCTTGAGTGACGGGAAATATTCAGTCCATAGTTGAAAGCCGACAGTGCATCTGGACATTCGCGAAAGCAAGTGCATTGACTCCAGACGTAAATTAGCGGGATTATTGAGCTTCAAAGCAAGTTCATGGACCCAGTGACATTTAGGACTCTATTTTAACACTAACTACGCTCAGTATAACGTTTTATCCCTATCGCTTTGATTTATGAACGTTTTACGACAACTCTCCGACGATGTCTGTTTTTGTCGAGAATGTTATTTCCTGCAAGTATTGTTGTAATAACACAGAAGACATAATCTATACTGATATTATAAAGAGGAAAGATTTGATTGTTTGTTTGCATTGAATAGGCTCCGAAACTACCGAACCGATTTGAAAAATTCTTTCACTGTTGGGAAGCTACACTATCCCCGGGTGACATAGGCTATATTACATATATTTTTTACTACTTTTCCCGAAGCGAAGTAAGAGCGATTTCCTGGTTAATATATAGTAATAACGAAAATGTCGTTTTTGTCTTTTGTTTTATCGTCGAGCTATTCCGCTGATTTGTTTCTAGTTCTAAATTAATATTTCCATAATAACTATGACTTCCAGCAAAACTACAGTTGTATTTCCGAAAAGTGATAGCGATTTGGCCACCTGTTTGACCTGAAAGGATTCAAATCCAAATACATTATATACATTGTTTAAACAATAGGCAGTTTTTATTGAACTTTAAATGCTCAGAAGTTTCTTTCGACGTTTTTTCTGTAACAAAATAAGTATCCTTTCCGTAGCGGCAGTAAAATAAATGATTGAATTTAAATTAGAAAATGGCATTTCCTTGTATGAACTGTTTATTCGCATTTCATTGCCAGTGATACTGTTATTTCGTAACTTACAATCTTGTTGAAATAGAATAACGGGTCGGTTTTTCAAGAACAGAGCGTATAGTCTACATTGCGAAGTATAACCTTACTTGTATAACTGTAATATCGAGATGCATAAAATATTATTGCGGACGATATCTGCAATCGTATCCTTACGTAACGGGCACCTTGCTTCCTCCGACCATTAAACTATTTCAGTCACGAATCTATTTGTTATCTTGTATCGATTACCTTGGAGATAAATTTGAAATGCAACTTGAATGCGCAATTTAACTGCATAATGTGTATAGAATTATAAATAAAATTAATTGGTCTGGCAGTATTTTCAATCAATTATTTAATTTTTTTATATAGTGTTATAACAGTGTCATAATAACCAATATTGTGTGCATGTGAAATCATTGAAAAGTTAATAGTTCATTAACGCGGTCCTAAAACCTATTCATCCTTTGCTCTGTTTAAATCTGTTCCTTTATGGATCGTGTTTCTTAGCGTTATAGCATCGATTTCCTAATACATATAATTATCTATCTTTTGGTCCTAGAAAATTATTTCTGAAATTTGAAAAATCTTATACTTATTTATTTTTTTAGTTTCATGAGCTTTCGATTCTTAATTTATATGATGCTTATGACTGTAGCATTTGTTTTTAGACGCTTAACTTTAGGAGCTAGTACTAAGTTCTAATGGTTGCCTTCCTGTCGTTGCATTGCTTTCTTCCTTCGTCATTTCTCTGAATAATGTTTCCTCTCGTCGAGAGATACTTTTATGTCACTGTGCGTGTTATTTCCAATCGTGACGTAAGGCACAAATGACCACTTTCTTTTTTATTGCTGACATCACTTTCTGATGTCTCGTAAGCCGTAATATCGTTGACATCGATTCAATGCCATATCGAATAAGAAAATCGATGGCGTCATTTGCTTTATCCGTTTCGGATGGGATTACATTTTTATATATGTGGCCGTTATTTATATTGTGTGATATTTTATCAATTATACAAACATTCAATTCGGAAGAAACTATAACGTAAATTGATGAACATTTAAAATTCAGGAGAGATGTTCAGATAATTAAGAAATAGCATACAGTAAGTAATTTGAAACATTTCAGATGTGGAAAAATGAATTATGACTTTCCCACTGATACCGTTCATGCAATATTAAATATTTTTCCGTCAATTTCACTCTGTAATGTTAGCAAGTAGACACTACTTAGAGGTATTTGGTGCCGTTAAAAATACACACTTGTTTACATGCAATTGATGCGTCTGGCCGTAGGTGTCTACATAGTGCTGTATGTAGGGCGAGTGCAGTGTATGTTACTGGGTTAATGTATGTCAGTTCAGCTGTTGGTTTGCTGCCAGGGTTCAGCGATACTTTTAGACGGGATTGAATTTATTTCTAGTACAAATTTTTAATTAAATACGAGTATGCTAAGTAAACCTTGTAGAATGCTTGGTTCTGCCCTATTTGCCAACGAGACGGTGGTTAATCAAGTTACTCCCGTCTTGGAGAAAGGAACCAGTAGATAAATTTGATATCGTCGTCTTATATCGGATAGGTTGTCTAGCCTAGCTATTTTTCGCAATAGTAGGTTGCTATTAACATAATTATTACTTGTAGGTATTACCTACCTACTGTAGATCGCGCAGCAGTTTAGTAACGTGAATTATCGTCTTGGTGACTAATAAAACGTCGGTCTGTCACCCCTTTTTTACTTAAAATGGACCTATTAACTAGACCATGGAGGACAAAAAAGTAGCAACGGATAACTCCGCATATTATATACCTACACATGTAAAATTAAGTGACCCAATCAAGAACGTTGGTAGTTACGCAACTGCAGAAATTCTGATTGATAAAGTGCATATACATTGCTCAGGAAGGCAATATACAGGGTAGCATTTTAATTCGTGGGAATTTTTTTAAGGGATGTTTGGCTCGCGATGAGATCCCGAATAAACAAAGAAATAAACTAAAACACTCATAAATCACAGAGATAATAATATCAAACTAAATACGAAAAATCTCAAAACGTATGGACGCCCTAGCAGCGCGTCGCCCTCGCAATGTAGGTGAATGATCTATGATTCGTTTTCCCTTAAATTCTTAAACCCTGGGTTAGGACGCAAAAAATTTAGGTATCTACCTATTAAGCAAATATCTAACATAAAATAGCCAAACATTTAATACAAAATTGATTATTTCTGGCATACTTTAAAAATTGGAAATGGTATTTAAAAACTCACAGACTCGGACCAGATAGTGTGCAGGCGCTACGTCGTGTTGATAACACATATTTCTGTGATAAATTAACGGCACATCGTCTAACATTTCATCCACCACACTTGTTAAAATACCTAATAAATCATTAATGATGCACTATCAAATCTTCCGTCAGTACGAACTTAATAAACAGTTGTTTAAAACACTGGTCTACACACTGACGTGTGACACTAAAACGGTTGTTACACAACTTCTTTAACAAATAAATAAATCGCAATACCAGTAATTAATATCGCACGCACTGCTGCGCTCACGACACGCGACGGTACGACTGTTTGTGTACAACTGTACATTGCTTTCGCACGGCAAGACGCAGGGGGCGGGACAGCGTCGAAGCATGCGGTGCGGGCGGTGCGGCTTTTACGAAAAGCCGAAAGGCGGCGTTTACCTTTGTAAACGCCGGCGCGGCGTATTATGTGGCGTGGCGGTACCTTTGGCGGCATGATCGCGGCGGTGCCATAAAACCTAACTTCGTTAATAGCGGCGAATACAAAGCATTGCGAAATTCATTAATGTATCGTAAAATAAGGTCGATGCTTGCTCGACCACGGTGTCTATGATTACTGTATTTTAAAGGATAATTTGCTTAAAAATTAAGGCCATATTTTTTTTACATATTCGGGCTGAGAATCGCGAGATGAGTGCCCCCCTGAAATATTTCAGTCCGATTCGATTTCATGCTGTATAAGTTAAAAAAGTTTTCATGACAATTTTCAATAACGTCATAAATAAAATACCAAACCCACCCCGTAATCTCTAATACATACATCAACCAGTTTTTCTTTTATCTAGAAGCTAAATTGTCTATATCATTTGCATTTTACATAATCTCTAACATAAAGCCTGTCCCACACCAGCGGTGTCGGCGCGATGGTCGGCGCTACGTGCGGCAGCGATTCGTCGAGGCGGCGCGCGTCGCCTGCGCCGAGAGATGGCGGCATTGCGCGCCACTCTCGACGAGATATGCGAGCCTGGCGACTGCGCGACACAGCCGCACTCGAGGACACAGCTGCATAGACGAATTGAGGAACTAAAGGTGAGATAGATTAAAAATATTTTTATTTTATTCCAAATGGCCACTAAGCTCATGCACAGAAATCATTTAAATCGATGGTAGATTTAAATGAACTTATACCACTATCTGTAACAGATATGGATGTTACTCTCACACTGTGAAAGTTATATAATAGCAGAATTATTATGCAATAATATTTTTATGATGTCATACAAAAACATTATTAGCCTTCTAGCAAAGCAAGATCAACACATTTTAATATATATTTTTATTTAATTGTTTCAGGAGCGTCTATCCCGCTTGCTAGAATGCAAAGTATCAATGTTGAAGTTGACGGTGTCGGTGCGTCGAGCGCTGGGCGAGATGGAGTCGGACGACAGTGGCCTTACTGGTGACCTGTCGGCGTTGCTCGCGGCTTGGGACGATGCTCATCAACGGTTAGTATTCAAATTCTGTAGTGACTATGGTCTGTTCGACGAGTATTGATAGTAGCAAACAAAATCAGGATTCAGGGCTGCTTATCTCATTCGTAACTTTAAGTTAATGCCCGCAAATCGTCCCTCTTACAAATTGCTATTAGAACCGATCTCAAACATTAATTTACTTACATCAAGTGACAATATCTACATCAATATCAAATGATCAAACGATCTTACCAAGTGACGTTTGATCCTACCTGTCCTGTCTTCGTCGACGATAGACATCGACTTTGGGTAGTAGAGACCCTGCAAATGGTATTACCTAAATCTCGAAAGCGAAGACATGAAAATTTTACTTAGAATGTAGTACTTTTATTAAATTTATAAAATTATTCAAAATATCAAAAGTGCAGCTAAATTACTAATAGTATAGATACTCGCTAGTAAGAGAAATGAAAGAGTGCAGATTAGAAAGTCAATCACGGCATTTATATTGCGGTAAATATTTCGTTCGTTCTGATTGCTGTTGAAGACTAAGTGTAGGTAAGTGACAGGAATTAGTAGAAATGCTAGTAAATTAAAGGTGTTTTAGTTTTGCCTTTGTGTGACGAGCCAGAAAGTAGATTAAAATAATATTATTGATAATAATTGTGATATAGTTACTTTAACTTTAATTTCACTCACTCAACATCTATGTGATCATAGAGAGTCAGGATGCCAAGTAAAACACTGGATTAAACATTGATATTTTCCGTAAATTATCTTCCTACTATTTTACGGATTTTTTGTCATCTTTTTAAATTATTATAGCTGCACCGCTTCTCTAACTATATAATTACCCGCCATAGAGAGAACATCCTAATTACTAACAGATTGACGTCCGTTGCCTAGAGTTGCCGGCTTAGTGATGGGTTAAATACTTAATGGGCGAGCACGTTAATATTTGCTTTTTGTTTGTGCATATTGATTTAAATTAATATCCACGCCAAATTATTATGAGATAGTTACAAGGTCTTTCAAATTCTGAAAGTTAATCCCTGTAAACCTAGCAGAAGTTATCACAGTGACATCTTAAACAAAGTGAACTTTGAATATTGTTCAAAAATAATTAGTTGAAAGTTACACCTCTTATTTTTGGTGCAAACCATGATAAATGAATACTGAATTTTGAAGACACATTCTAAAAGACACGTTTCCCTCGCAGCACATCAAACGAGCTGCTATCGCTAGAAAAAGCGGTGTGCGCGTGGGCGGAATGGGAGAGCGCCCTGCGCGAGCTACAGGGGGCCCTACGAGGGGACCTGGCCACACTACAGGCCCTCCGAGACAAGGGAGTCGCTGTGGGGGAACAGAGCGAGGTTGCCGCTCAAATCAAACAGTTGGCTGCGTCGCTTGTTGAGAAGAAGAAGGTAAAGCTTTTGCTAACTCCCGTAATGTTGTCTTCGTAATTGTTTAGCAACTGGGGTTGGGTTTTATCCATTGCAGAGGCACAATAATGAGACATGAAAATTAATGATATTATATGACAATTGCAACTGCCACATCTGTGCGCATTAATCAAGGCGAATTTCAGTGCAGATGTAAAAACTAACGTTAGCACACCCCATTGAACTTCGTAGGTACGCCCCTGTTTTCGCCACTTTTTAACTTCGAGCTTCTATGCGTGTTTGCCTTTGACATAATCTGCCACAGTGTATGTCGTAACTTCAACTAAACCCACCTTCCGTACCTCCAGGGTAGCTCAACATGCGACTCGCTGTCCGACTCTGGTATCTCGGACGGCGACAGCGAGGGCGCGGGCGGTCGCGCGCGCCGGCTGAGCGCGCTGAGGGAACTCGCGCGTCGCCTGCAAGCCGCGCTCGCGCCCAACTCGCCCGCTCATCGGGCTATTACTAAGGTAATAATCATAGTAATATTATCAAAATATAAATATAAACGTTTGTAATGAATGTTTCACGCAAAAACTACCGTATAGATTTTCATGAAATCTGGATCTGGAATAAGATATAGGACCGGTTACTATATTACTTATTATGCCTGAATTTTTACAATTTTATCTACAGGGATTTTTTTTACTTTTTATGGCTGTTTATATCGATGTTTTGTCTTCTCTATCTATACACATCAAGTCAATTGCCTATCAAAATGTCACAGCATTATAGTATTTATAATGTTTACTTTTCATACCTACTTATCCAGAGATTAAGGAAGGACTGAAAAAGAAACTTTGTATGTAAAGCATGATTATGTACCAAAATGTCTATTTTATTGAATTTCTATTTACGTATCACATTTGTTCAGCATTGTGATAATTATGTAACTAAATAAGTTGTTAATTTTCAGCGAATGGAGCAAACGGAAAATGAAGTGAAAACTTTACAAGAGTCTTGCCGTGCGCTGGTGGAACAAAGTATTCCAGACCTCAAAATTGATGACGAAACGTAAGTTACTATGACATTATATTTTAATATTTTAACCTTCTTTAATTTATAACAAAATACTTACCACGCTCCAGTTGATAAACCACGTTACCTATTTTTTAACCGACTTCAAAAAAAGGAGGTTCTCAATTCGACTGTATTTTTTTTATGTTTGTTACCTCGGAACTTTGGACTGGATGAACCGATTTTGATGATTCTTTTTTTAATTGAAAGCTGGTGCTTGTTGTGTGGTACCACATTGAGCGAAACCTGACAATGGCGAAGTCGGTTATTTTTTGTTAAAATTTTAGATTATAATAATAAACCTTTGTTTAACGAATAACGTTCCAACTCAGAGTCACTAACGATTAATTTAATTGCTTCTTAGTAAAGAATCTCCATACAAATTTTGTACTAAGGAACGATTTAAATAACCGTTAGTGACTCTGAGTTGGGGCGTAAGTCGAAGAATTTAGGAAAATTTCATTAGCCATCTACCTACAAAACTTCAAGTAAAAAATATATTTTTCAGTGAGCACAGCGTAGCAGTAGCGGGTAGCAAAACAGGCGCCGGCGATCCGGACTACAGCCCCCGCAGTGGATGGGTGTGGCGCGTGTTGCGCTCCTCGATACCCATCCAACTATGTCTCGTGGCGCTGTTGCTAGCCGCGTGGCTGGTCGAACGCCCGCGATGCTGCGATGCACTCAACTCGCTCGCTCAAACACTCACGCCCCAATTGCGCTACGTCCGCGGCCCGCCGCCAGTGTGAACCCGCCTTTATGTTTCAACGCGAATTTGACAGCTGTCGTCAATTGTCTGTTGTGAACTGTCAGTGTCGCAGTTTAGTTGCGAGTTTTATCGTTTACGACGATTTTTGGATCGTTTCGTTTGAGATTTGAGATGAATCAGTTTTGTTTCTGTTCTAATGTTACAGGTAATGATGGGATGAGGATTCCCATTGGAAAAGGTTGTGTTTTTATAATTTGACCGAAAATGACAGTGAAAAGTTATTTAACGGACAGTTGTAAGCGAGATGCTAGTTCTTCTTTCGCGGTATGATGCCGAAAGTTGAATGGTCTCTGCCTTACCTTATAACAATAGAGGTACGTTACTGTATACGGAACCATTGAAGTGTTGTGATGTCGACAAAACTAGTATGAAGTTTTAGTCTTGTCGAGATTTTTTATGGAAGATACTATGACGTTGGATTTTTAAGGAGATCGTGTGGATTCTTAGTTTAGCTAAGTTTGATCGTGTGCAAATATATTTACTTACTGCACTGATTGCTTATTCGGAAAGGAGAAAATTTGCTTTAAGCAATAACTTTTATATTATATTTTTGAATAGTAGACTTGACATTAAGAAGTGAATTTTTTATAAAATCTTTACTAACATATCCAAAAAAAGTATTGATATGATAATAATTCAGTTTGATTCATGGACAATTACGATGTGTTTTGCATGTATGCACTTAGCGTGAACAATGGTTATTCTATTGAAAATCATTGTTGAGATTGTTCCTTGTCATAATCATTAATTGTAAGCTTATTACATTTTTTATTGCGACCAGTTTTAAAGTGTTGGCACTTTTGGTTTTTATACTCTCACAAACCCCTGTGAAAATGACCCAATTTTAAAATTATGTGTTGGGAAAGAAATTGTTTTAATCATCAAAGCAATAGAAACTACTTGAACTATATTTCTGAAACAAGTGTGTGAATGTAATAAATTCTACGACATGTGAAGATGTTCACTGGGGCTCTTGGGTAGGAATCATTTAGTAGATACTATAAATCTTAAATTGCTCACAGCAAACAGTTCAAATAAAATATGTTCCAAATAAGATGTTTGATCATCTGTATCAGATGAAGTTCAAATTAACTATGTTTTAGTATTATTTTACTAACATAATGACAAACGATAACAAGTTTGTATGTGCATGCCTATTTTAGTACAATTATTTTGATAGGTTACTTAAAATAGGTGAGAGTGCGCTTTGTGTGAGAGATTTGTGCGACTTCCAGTACCTTGCTAGTATATAAGTAGATGTGCTCATTCCCGTTTCAAATGAATGGTTCAGTACAGTACAATTTGTTACAAAATTTAATTTATCCTTTTCAAATTAAATTGTCATTTTGAGTATTTTAAATCTACACTTTCTTATTGTACTAAGACTCTCTGATTATGTTTTATTAGAAATGTATTTATCATATGAGAAGTTTGATAACAATTTTATTGACTGATATTATAGAATTAGATTTAACCATTTTAATGACAAAAGCCTTCTGGTAAGTAAATTTATTGTACTGTATTGAATGCTTATGAAATAGTCCTAATATGAGAGATAGACCTGTCTAATTGTGAATTGCTATGATACATTGTTCTTATATATGATTATGTTCGTATAAATGAAGACTACTATATTATATTTCTTAATATATATGTATTATTATAAAGACTGACATAGTTTCAATTTTTTATTAAATAATTTTAATGTATGCCACTAGATTTTATATTGAAGTAAACAGTTTCATTTATATAAATGATGGACATCAAAGTCTTAAAAGTAACATACACACCTCATGCAATATTAAGATTTAACATAAAATATATATTTATGTATATATTTTATGTACTTGTTTTGTTAACATTATTGTTGTAACTGTTAAATAACTTTTTTTTCTAAATAAATATTTATCATCATCATTATCATATTCATGTAATTATGTCCTTACTTTATATAATTATTTACAATATATTTGAATTAGTATTATAATATCTAACTATATCAGTTTCATATTTTTTTATCTACATAAAAGTTAACTACATAAACTTTACTATGAACAATTGGTAATTTCTAATCCAATTCTAATTATTATTATATTCGTTATTTATTATTGTAAGCATAATAATACCATACAATTATATAACTAATAATCATTTGTATCAAATTTTATAAAAATTATTTCACTATAAATTTAATTTTTAAATATTTATAATTATTTTGATCTACAAATTATTCATTTTCTTCTATTGTTATTATGCACAAAGATTGTATTATTTGACATGAGAAATTTCTTTGAAAAATCACTGGTTCCTAGCTACAGATGAATGTAAAGTTATACTTATTTACAGATTTTCTGTATTTCATTTGATAATAATTGTCTAGTTTTACAAATAACTAGATATGATACAAAAATGCATTATACAATTATGTTTGTGTTTTGCATTAATTTATAGACATCTATTAAGTAATTGGCAGAAAGAATTTGATTTCATTAATACATGTTCTTTTTTTTGAGAACCTGTAATAATGACTTCATTTCATTGTCATTACTTAATTTATTTTGCATTGTAATATCTTTTGTACCAGTGACTGATTAAATACATTTTACATGTTAACATCATTTACTAAAATGTAAATGATTTCAAATACAAAAGTCGGCCTTGTATGATCGTGCAGTGTGACACATACTTTTAATAGAGTGTAAATTAATAGATTGTAAGTATTTCTCTGCAGTTAAATGAAAACATGTTTTTGTCTTTGAGAAACTTACTTTTAGAAAAAATCATCAATATTCATTAAGGTTAACTCTATATTTACGAAGAAATTGGCTTTTGTGTTAACTTTTAAGGTAACAAAATTAAATAATAAAAAACTTAAACTGCAGAGATAATGTAGGCAATTATTAATTTCATATAATTATGGCGATGCCTCTAGTGTGTCATATTTCTTTTAATTTTTGTACTTTAATTTTACTCTATTGGAGGATTATGGACATGCTATAAAGTGCATTTAATTTTTTTTTCATAGCAAGAGAAAGAAGCATATTGAATGTGATTGGTTAACATCATGTTGGTTTTTTGTGGTGGAAATAAAACTTTGATTTTTATACAGTGTTTGATTTTGACCTTAATTTATTATTTATTTATTTGTGACATAAAGTAACATAGAAAAGTTATGAATAAAAGTAAATACACAATAACAAGTAACGAAAGGTAAGTGGTAACTGGTATTAGGGTGAGCCCCACCCTGTAACATGTGGTCATATGCGAACAGAGTTGTTGCGAATGTGCAAATCATAGACAAGTATTGGTTAGAAGAATAATTTTAAATAATAACCATTAAATACATAGTTTTTTTTTTCAATTCGCAACTTAATGTAAAAATCCGGGTAAATAACGAAAAAAGTTTAAATTGCAAATATCTCCACATGTAGCAAGAATTTTTTTTCGCTCATACAAATGAGTGATCAATTGCATTTTGGCTCCTTCATAACCTCCCGCCAGGAATACATCGAGTTACAAGTAACCCTGTATACTAAGGGTGCAAAGACTACAAGGGCAAAGCAGGGTTGCGTTCCACTCTTTGATCGTAGGTACTCTGTGCTTTGATCAATAATCGTATATAAGTTACCCTATGTTAATAGTATTACCTATATAATGCTTAGCTAATATTATGTTCAAAGAGTCCCAACTGTTCATCTACGTTGTATTTGGGCAGATTGCAACTTAAATGGTTGGTGATTTCATAATACCTAATTAGCCGAAAGAAGCAGACATAGTACGTAGGATAAATTAAAAAAACAGATTGGGCAACACCAGTGCCGGATTTATATTTTTTATGAGTGTAGACCAATTTATTTTCGCCGCCCCATGTACTTTTCTAAAATAATAATTTTCCATTCATAGTAAGGAAGGCACTGAATTAGTCACTAAGAAAGTGCATAAAAAACACTAATTACAATTTTTGCGATACTTTAATAGCAAAATCATCTATAATTATAAAAAAATCAGAGGTGTCAAGGGACACCTGGATAGAACAAAGTTCCTTTCGATTTAAGTATTGTTTTGTTGTACAGCGCCATCTCAGTAAAAAGCTCTGAATCACTTCAAAAAAAGTGTCGTCATTCGTAAGAATCAAAAAGTGTCATAATTTTCCGTCTAGCCCCCTTTCACAACCCGTGAAAACACTGAGTTGTACAGCGCCATCTCTGTACTTCTTACAACTTCAATAGCAAAAGGTGTCGTCACGACTTTTCGTAAGAATCAAAAAGTGTCGTAAGAATTTTTTCCGTCTAGCCCCCTTTCACAACGCGCGACAAGGAACTTCGTTCCAATATATTATCATGTTCTAAAATCTGCCGCCCCTAGGACGCTTCCACCCGGCCCCTAGGCCGCGGCCTATACGGCCTATTGACAAATCCAATCCAGGACTGGGTAACACTCGTATCTGAAATAGGATAAATTGGGGCAAAATATGACAGATTATGACTGCAAAATAAATGTCATTATATAACTTAATAATTGTCACATTGATTCCTGTGGAGTATAGAAGTAAGGAGAACCATCTCATATGAGGGGAAAGTTGAGTGTCCAGCTGTTTACTGAAAATATAATTACGATAGTTCCAGTATCCACCACCATCCTACGACAATAGCGCTAGCATCGCAATAAGGACGATTAAATACATATACCTAGTTGTTGACGCTGTTGTAGACGGAGCTTTGAAGTGAAGTTTACTGAGTTCAATAAATGTGCGTTTTTACGGACACTTTTCATACACTTTCTTCTTTTCCTCGGCTCTTCTTTTCTCTATACTTCATGCCCTCACCTTATTATTAACTAAGCATGGTATATTTAAGCAGTATAACTAATCGCGTAGTAAAAAATAGTTTAGAAAACAAGTTTTATTTATACTAAATTTTTAGTTTAAGTATAATATTTTATAGTTTCCGTTTTCTGGTTTCTTTTTTGTCATGATAACGCCATCTCGTATCAGTTTCCGCAATTAATATTTTTCGTTTATTTACGTGTGTTAATGAATTGTACGCATTACATTTAAATTAAATAAAGGTACTAATACAATGGTAGGTATTTAATTAATTTGGTTTATTTTTTCATAGGTTAATCATATAAAAATTATTCCGATGACAACACTATGTTGTTTATGGTTAGATAAACGGTCATAGACTATATTTATCATTGTAAATCTGAAATCATTTCATTTCCGGTTTCGTTACGTCGTGTCGTGAATGTACTATATAACACGTGTTTTTATTTCCAAATAAATATTTTTACTATTAGATTCTGTTGCAATATAATGCAAAAAGTTTAGCACGGAATAAGTTCCACAAAAGTTATTTCTTTATTTGTAAATTGCTCAATCGCAATCTAAATAGGTGAGTTTATCTGTTTCGTAACGAAGGGGATTAAGCATTTCTGTATCGGCGCCGCCATATTGTTTGGTTAAGCAGCCGCTTGGTTTTTTAATAATTATATTTAATGTGAGAAAAACTAAGTTCCCAGGGTAATATATCCATATAATACGTTTTATAATTTAAATTAAACTAACTAGTAATATATTCATTTAATAACTAATTGGTGGCAACGTGGAAGTCTGTAGTGTTCTATTCCCGTGCCGCCATTCTTAGGGTTATTTAGCCAATTATAATAACCTGAAAATACGCATGATTTCGTAAAGCTAATAAGTGCAAATCTATTTTGAGGGCAATTATGATATTTTAGTCACGGTAACGTAGCTACAACGCGTTGGTCTAGTTTGTTTTTGTACGGATTCTGTGGTTATTTGTGACAAGAGCGTCAACTACAGTAATTTCGTACTTTCTAGAACATCTAGATTTAGTTGTAAGACTAATAAATAATTCATTTATTGTAACATTATTTTTGGTATACTTACTCTTAACGAATTATTGTGAATTGTCTAATCTGATCAAGGTTCATTAGTGACTTCAGACTTATCCAAATAACGCATTTAAGTACAAATATTGAGTTCGTAATTGTAAAGTCTTGATTATTTAATTTCACTTGTTTCAGAAAGTCACAATGGTCGGTTCCCGTGTATATGTCGGTGGATTGCCTTTTGGCGTAAGAGATCGGGACTTGGAGAAGTTCTTTAAAGGTTTTGGCAGAATTCGGGATATTCTTATCAAGAATGGATATGGATTTGTTGTAAGTGTTTACATTCATCAAGTTCAGTTCAATTTTGACTAATTTCATCTCAAAACTATGGTATCAGGTTTCATAGATAGTTCAAGTGCATTACCGATAGTAAGTTTTTTGCCACATGTGTCAGTTGGTATCCCTTGCCACTTGGTTATCTGAAACAACAAGCAATTGAAGATTTGAAGAGGATGACTGTTATAAAAAACCTTACTGTCATGCACATCAACACTTGATATTATAGTTTTGCAACTTCCTTGTTCCATTCCAACACTTGTGCATTGGGTATACTTTTGAATTTGCCAGCAGTGCTAAGGATGTAGCCTTGGGAGAATAATGGATAGTGTAGAGCCCTTTATACCCTATCTATCAGCCTTTTAAGAGTCCACAGCTGGACATAGGCCTCTCCTAATTGGCGCCACTCTGACCATATGGTCAGACCTTACGAAGTGTGAATTAAGTGAAATTGTACTGTTTTGATGACTGTTATAAATGCTATTTTTATTGCTACAGGAATTTGAAGATTATAGAGACGCAGATGATGCTGTCTATGAACTGAATGGGAAAGAACTATTGGGAGAGAGGTAAAAATATTTTTATACACATCATTTTGACATTGGGATACTTTTGTAGATAATTATGTAAAACTATACTTTTGGATTGATATTGTTTCTATCTTTGATTCCTTAGAAATGATATAATTTTATCAATATTTTATTATGATTAAGTGTATAATTTTAGTTTGTTATCTAATTTACATTTTTTTATCAGCCGGCTCCACATTTTGTATGAGTTGTATGGAGAACGGATATTTAATTTTTAAAGTGTGATTACAATGAATATGTGAATGACAGTGAATGAGATTGTTTTTATTTATGATTACAATCTTTATTTTATTCTGTTGAAATCTTTTTATTTGTAATTACAATATTTATTTTATTCTGTTAAAATCTTTTTATATTACATAAAAAGATTTAAAGCCAATTTTTTTTTGTTTCAGTTTTTTTTCATTACATTTTTTTCACTTTTATATTATATAAATAAACATTGGATTAAGTGGAGGCTTAGTTATAGAAAAAGGAATGCAGAGAAATGAATTTTATATTATTTTTTTGATTGAGAATGAGGTTGAGGTTGACTGATTGTGAGTTGTTGTATGTGATAAGATGATAAATGTTTGAGTCGATTCATATAGTACGTTGGTATTGTCACCATTGTAATTTAAATTGTATTATTCAGTGAATTGTAGCAAACATTTATGCAATGTATGCAAATTAGTAAGAAAGAGTGTGTGGGAATTGGTAGCCAAATCTAATGTTTGTTACATTATAAATATTGAATTAGGGAAGATTATTAAGATCCAATTAATCTTCTCTATGGTGACAATTCCAATGTTTTAAGGTACGTAGCGCGACGTATGCGTGCCGTGCACAATGGGACATAGTGGTGGAGGCAGTGAGAGAGAGGCGGAGATGCCAGGGCTCGGAAACTGGTTTTTGACACATCAACTTTGAAAGTTCTACCACAAAATAGGGAGACAACAGAAGTATAAATTCATACACAGCCGCTCAATCAATGCATATATGGATAACATTCACAGACATGAAAAATACGCGGGAGCAGTCTGGAGCTGATCATCCTTAATTTCTTGTGTCTGTGTGAGCGTTAATAGAGTGCTGTGTTAAGTTATTTTTCCGTATGCATTTGTTTTGTGGTCTTACTGTTTTAGCTAATGTATTCACAGTATCTCGCTGGACTCGTCATATTGCCCGCTCACTCGCACTTAGAACTAAGGGAACATACCAAAACCACGTGCCTCATTTAGGGGGGGGGGGAGGGGGGTCTTCAAAACACCACGATTGGTCACAGAAGGGAGGGGGGGGGGTTTAGGTTTTTGTCACGTAGTCAATATTTTAGGAACCATTGCGCCACAAAGTCGTCAAATATAAGCAAAATTATTACTTTTTAACTCTGTTTTTGCAAAAAAGTATTGAAAACCGTATTTATCAATTACCACGTGAAAACTAGGGGGTGGGGGGGGGGGTCTTCTCATATACTACGGATGGTCACGAAGGGGGGGGGGAGGGGGGTAAAAAGTTGGAAAAAATGGGTTACGTGGTTTTGGTATGTTCCCTAAGAGCTAAGTACGAGTGAGCGCGCAATATGTCAACGAGTCCAGCGAGATATTGCGAATACATAAGCTATAACAGTAAGACTACAAAACAAATGCAATGAGTGCAGTGAGATACTGCAACATCTATAGCAAGTCAGCTTAGCTGCGACATTTAGCATAGGTTTGTCAAAAATCCACATTTTTCCGGTTTCCGAGTCTCGGCAGACGCTAACTGGTACCCGGTGCGTGTGCTGCAGGGTGGTGGTGGAGCCGGCGCGGGGCATCGACCGCAGCGCGGACCGCTCCCGGCGCGACCGGTACTACGAGCGCGACCGCGGCCGCTCGCGATACGAGTGAGTGCACGGTCACGGTCGGCTTGTGTTGTAGGGTGTCGGTGGAGAGGGCGCGCGGGATGCCGCGCGGCGCGGACCGCTGGCGCAGCCGCGAGCCCCCGCCGCCCGCGCGACGGCCCCCCCCCGCGTCGGCGCCCGCGCGGCGCTCCGACACACGCTCATCGTCTGTATCGACATCGACACATGACATGTAGCAAGCACTCCACTTGTCACGCACACTACACGCGGTAGATAAACGTGTATATGACATTGTTACATCTGGTGGCAGAGGCGTATCAGCCGTATCAATTATAAGGGGGCCCCAGCCTACAGGGGCCCCGACTAGTAACTTAATGGCGCCCCTTCTAGTAATAAATCAAGCACCCTCATATCGACATCGCTACATTTCAAAACGTAGCGACCCCTAAACAAATGTTGATACAGGGCTGTCGCCCTGGTGGCAACTAGTGTGCCCAATCCTCCCCAAGCACGTGCCGCGCTTTACATGCTCCTTGTCTGTGTCGATTGTCACTGACACACACAGCAGTTGTCATACACACAACACTTAGTAGACGCTGTAGTCACTTGTGTCGTGGGTGCCATGAACAACACATAAAAACAAGAACAAATATACCCACAACGAGAACAGAAATTCAAACTCATCATTCAAATATCCGCCTCGCTGGGAATCGAACCCAGGACCCTTGGCACGGCGATCCAGCATGGTAACCATTGCGCCACACGGGTCGTCAAATTTAATTAACATTAATACACCTGTTGGTATCTTGTTATTAACAATTACAACTTCAGATGTAAGTTTGTTTAGCTTGGCACAAGCTGGGGAAGCACACCACAAAATAGATACAAACAGAAGGATAAATCCATACAAGCATGCCCATTCAAAGCACAGACGCACACACTGTTCACGGACACATTTATTTATGTGGTTGTACTGCTCAGTAATCCCTCAATTAGTTTACCCTTGCTTTTAATGTCACACTTTAGTTTTTGTTTGAAACCCCACCTAAGTCTATCCTATCTTATTATAATCTCAATATTGTTAAGATTATATTGAAACTTTTGTATTGTGTAGTTTTCAGGTTTTTGTTGGTGCTTTAGTTGTTTTTTTTTTGCAATCCCTAAGTTATTAATTTTCCATGTAGTATTTTAAATGCAAATGGGTATTCACAATTATTGTATTTACATTATACCAATATTTTGACCCATTTGCATTTATAATATTTCCTGTTGGTTTTTAAAAGGCTGATCCAAAATAAGTAACATAAATATGTTAACAGCTCTGTCAAATAAAATCGAGTTTCTGAAAGATTCATTTCAAAGTAAAATTATTAATCAGTTTGTTTTTCAGCTCTGTAAGTTCACATTTTGTTCAAATGATCATGCTATCAGCAACCCGATTATCGTTTGACAATAGATTTGACAGTTGATTAGTTAATTTTTAGTTGATCAGTTTTTCATTAACCGGCAGTTAATGTGTGCTATGAATTAAGTTTAGAATCACAAATCTTACGCCCAGTACTACTAACGGTTACTTAAATCGCTCCTTAGTACAGAATTTGTATGGTGATTCTTTACTAAGGAGCAATTAAAGTAACCGTTATTGACTCTGAGTTGGGGCATTAGTCTGCTCTATCATTGGCACCATTTTATATTGCCTTCATTAACATGTAGGTTTATTTTTAGTTAGTACTATAATAATTCATATATCATTCTCGATTTTGCTTTTTTTTCCATTTTATAAAACAAGTCATGGTAATATAAATAAAGAAAAATATTTGTTCTTTGCAGCTATCTTTTGTGAGTAATATTTTCAACCTTTTACTGAAATGTGGCAATATTAAAATACAATCAGTAGTAGTTACAAATAATACATAAAAAAATATGTAGAAAATACATGAAGTATTATTACTAGCATATAAAACCGACACCGCGAACACCATGTATGTCCCAATGCATTGGCGCCACGTGGCTTTAATCTTCAATGGATTCGTTCGATTTTGAAAGGAGAACCGGGGCTCAATTTTGAAAATTGAATCTCCCGGGCGGGACCCACATTTTGTTCGAGATGTCTGTTCTATGACATTATACTTCAATGAGAAAATATGTAGTTTTGGATCATGGCTAAACATGCTCTTTACTACTGATGAAACAGCCTAGCATATTATGTATAGCTATGTGTATGTGGTTGATAGCTAAAGACTAATATGGCACAAAAAATATATGTTTAGTTGAAAAACTGACATAGATTTTTGGTCTTACAGTGACAACAATTACAGATATGGGCCGCCGACGCGCACCGAGTACAGACTTATCGTGGAAAATCTGTCTAGCCGCATTAGCTGGCAGGTAAGAGACGAGCGCTTGGAGTTGGCTCCATCATCATCCCATCACTATCACTCAGGGTCCGGATCAGCTTCACTATCGGGCGGGCCGACATCACCACAGGACTGGGCTAACGTGGCTTTGAGGGGACGTCTAAGGTTGCTTCCGGGTAATGAGGAATTCACTCGTGGAACAGCAAGATGCAATGGATAATTCTCAATCCGGGAAATGTGCTGTGAAGACGGAATATGAAGAATTGTAATGAAGACACTGCCACTTGGAGGAGTCAATCTCGTTATCAGAATCACTGGATTTACCGAGCAAAGGATGGATGGACATCACTAACGAAGACAATCCAAAGCACTGCAGCCGCTGTGATTATCGTGGATATAATCAAATAATTATTATTTACTAATAAAAATCATTACAAAGCATTTAAATAATTAAATTACATGGTAGCAATAAAATTTTCCTTTGTAACTATCTTACATAGTTGAATGTCAAATTAGTTTCTTTCTAAAAGTAATGTTTAAGTGTAACACAGACTTATGCGAGCTTATAAGAATAATTTTTAATAAACGACAGAAGGTGGCGTTCGTGCCCTGAGCCCCTCGATGTAGCCCTGTGGGATGTGGTCTGAGACATGTTAGGAGGTTAACGGAGCCCCCCCCGTGACGATGGCCCTTCGCCCCCCGACTGGTGACCCGTGCCGCCGCCGGAGCAGTGCCCCGCAAGGTAATGTCGACCAGGGGGCACAATAAGGAGCCGATCTATGTGCAAACCCATTTATATCATTATAACATTACTTTTGTACCTTAAGTTATTCATCATCTCAGTATAATTGGTGTACTTTACTCGCAAATTTGATATATCTTTATACGGTTGCCCTGTAGTGCCCAAATAGCTTTTCGTTCTTGGATTACCTCTTTAGTGGTGCTTGTGAGGAACCAGTAGCTACTGAAGCCCGAGAAAATGTTATCAAGGTCAGCTTATGTGTACCAGGAGACCATGAAGAGAGAGCGGCAAGCCATGAAAGGGACAGACAAAACGGAATGGTTTTGTAACTAAATCTACACACAAAACGACGAGAAGATGTGAGATGTAGATGACCAAGCAGACGGGATGTTACAGCACATGTCGAGTGAAACATGAGGTGAAATCAGATCCAAGAGAAAATAAATTGACAAGACTACATAAGGAGACGAGAGATCAGCGAAAAGGCAGACATGAGACTGGATGAAACTGACAGTCCACAAGGGACCAAGATACAATGTGACGAGAATTTGGGAGAATATGAGGGTATCATCAACATTTGTCAATGATGACTGAAAAGTCCCCTAGAATTTTGTCTAAAGCAGCGTGGCAGTTGTACAAAATCGGTCAACTCTTGAGTGAATGACGTTACAAATAAGCATTTACTACTGAGGTAGCCAATAACAAATTGTCTGTTTGGTGCACTTTTTTTGTTCAGTCCATTATATTATTAAATTCTAATACTTTTCGGCAACATGCGAGAGTTACCTTCAGTTATTTTAGTCACTCGATGTTCACTAAGATTCATTCATTATTATTTAAGGCGTCTTAGTATAGAATCGCTTTGACTCTTGCAAAAACGTTCATTGTATGATGATATCGTATTTTAACCATCTTTCGGGGCTGAATACCTTGATGCTAAAATTGTATCTGATGGACGCTTTTGGAAGAATGCTTTAGTGATATGATTGTCGTTGTGTTGACATTGTGCGTTGGTTTACAGGATTTGAAGGATTACATGCGTCAGGCTGGGGAGGTTACCTACGCTGACGCTCATAAGCAGCATAGGAATGAAGGGTGAGTCATATCATTAATTTATTAGAGAATTATGTTTGTACTAGCGCTCTGACCACGGCTTTGCCCTCATATTCTGGTTTAAAGAGTACCCTATATTCTGTTCCAGATCTTAGAATAACTTTTGTTCTAAATTTCATGAAAATCTGGTTTTTGCGTGAAAAGAGTAAGAAACTCCCACAAATTTTCACATTTTAGTAGTATATTAGTAAGAAACCCGATATACTTGTCATGATCTCTAGGAGTTATGATATTATACATATGTTTAGCTTAAAACAGTTTTTTTATTGTTCTATAAATAGCAAATTATTATTATTTTTTCTATCGTACTTACGCCCCAACTCAGAGTCACTTAATGGTCATTAAAATCGCTCCTTAGTACAGAATCACAATTAGTCACTCCCAGAGTCAGTTAATGGACCTTTACAGGCCCTTAATGGCAATTAAAGTTAAATATACAAATACCATTACTTAAACTCTACTTAGGATTGATTTTGACGTTCAGTTGATATTAGGTTTACAATTTGAGTGATTTCACAAGCAAAATGTCTGTTTTCGCGGATTTTGCCGATTTTATTGAATTTGTTGATTACGCTAGAATGCATAGACATGTGGGGCCAAGGCGATATTTGCGAGATTTCTCGGATTCGTTTAGAACATACTCGGTCCAAGAATTTTATGCACGATACAGCAGAATGTGTAAAAACGGTTATATTGCCCATACTGGTGCCAGGCCTAACGAAACCAACAAAGAGAGGTTTACCATTTGCAACTCTTTTTCGCGGTATTTTACACTCCATATCCTTTAAAAAAACGATATAGTTGTTTTGATTACAATTCACAACCTTGGTGCCCCTTATTTATTAACATAAGTTATTATCATATTCGCTAATTTGAAAGTGTAGGGACTTTACATGTTCATGATAATATTACTTATATAATAAATAGGTTGGCGATATTAAACAAAATGAAATTTTTCAATTCAATTCAGATTGAAATCAAACCAACATTAATAATATATCAACATTGAATTGACTGACAATTGACATTTACTGTACAGTGTACTGCCACAGATACTACAGTACTACTAGGTATAGTATTGCCGTTACATAAAATTGCGAGTTTTTTTATTTTACTTTAAAGAAAAAAGCTACTTTGCAATGTTCTTAAGTAAGAAAACACAGTAAACGAATTTCTTGTTACTATATTAGTATAAATCATCGTTCTAAAAGCACTAAAATAAGTATTATTTTTTATGTGTTCTCAACGTATTTTACATGTGGCTACACTAATACTCTATCGATATGATAATCGATAAGGTTATTAGACGTTGTTCCGCACTAGGGTTACTTAAAGTTAATAAAATGACTCTGAGAGGAATCGATACTTAACATATTTAATGTCAATTAGTTATGGACTCCTTACAGCTAAATAAAGGAACCTTTCTGAGTTGGGGCGTTAGGGCAATAACAAGTTATCCAGATTAAGGGAATGCTGTGCAAGCCTGTTTTTGTCATACATACCTGGAAATGTAATTAATTTATAATTATTACTCCTAAGTTGTATGTGTGTATACTGTCAACGCTTGAAAGGAAACATTGACTAAGCGACATTGAGCTAACTTTACAGGAGAGCAGTTTAAAGTTGGATTTTTGAAAAGTTGTTGCCATATGCTACAATATAGATGATAAGATAAGGATTCCAAAACAGTAAGAATAACGTCGGTAGGAGGTTTACAGAAAAAAATACGATTTTTTTCTAAAAACTCCCAACTTTAAACTGTTCTCCTGTAAAGTTAGCTCAATGTCGCATATACTAAACGCAAAGGCCAAAGACTCGTGGCAGGCGGAGTAATAAAACGTGCAAAAGAGACGGCGCACATCATTTTCTCTCTCGCACTTGCACTGTTTGCGTGCCTGATAAATGAATTAATGTATACAGTATTTGTATGTATGTTGCGTGGTGTGGTGTGTACAGCGTGGTGGAGTTCGCGACGCACGCGGACATGCGCGCGGCGATCGAGAAGCTGGACGGCACGGAGCTGAACGGGCGGCGCGTGCGGTTGGTGGAGGACCGCCGCTCGTCGCGCCGCCGCACGCGCAGCTCGTCGAGCCGCTCGCGCTCGCGCTCGAGGGACAGGCGCCGCTCGCGCTCCAGGTACACGCGGATACAGTTTGGATAGTGGTGACGGCACCTTACACCTGTAAAATGTATAGGAATAAAATTAAGAGTGAGATCTAGATCATACTGTGCTTAGGCTTTGCTCAGACTTCAAATTAAAAATAATGGTTCCAAATCAACCTTTACGTTAGCCGAATGGAAAAGTCACGTGCTCATTTTCCCGCACTTAATGTCATTCCCATACATTTAGAAGGTACCGGATAGCGTGAACGCTTACAGAAAGTTATGTCGTACTTATGCTGGCCATACACGATACACACGATACACGATACATGTCAAGTTTGCAACGGACTTGACGCGGCATCCAGAAAACCTGACGGTGTATGGCCATATAGCTATCTCATGCACACTGGATGCCGCGTCAAGTCAAACTGCAAGCTTGACAAGTACACTTGATCGTGTATAGCCAGTTTTACGACTTACGAGGTAGCTCGTCTGCTCGTTTATCGGCTAGTTACAAAAAAGCGTTTCGTATCTTCATATAATAAAATTATGTGTATAAAAATTAGCTTAAAGTTTATATAAATCCAAAATGATGATATTCCATTTCAACCATCTTTCGGGGCTGAAAACTCTTGAATGATAACTCTTTGAACTGACGTACACATTCACGTGACGTTCGGCCCCTGTTTTGTGACTTTTTGAGTCTGATTAGCTACCGACAGGGGCCGGCGCTCGCGCAGCCGCTCGCACTCCAAGTCGCGCGTGAAGAGCAAGAGCCCGGCGGCCAAGTCCCGTTCGCGGTCGCGCTCCAAGTGAGTATGCACCCTTATATCCGCTTGTTAGCTACTCTGTGCTGAATACCGTATCTTGGCTGTAGGATTTATCGTAGTAATTGGGATGTTGACTATTTTAGTATAGGATTCAATTTTATTTCATAGATAGAACCTTGATATTCACGAAAAAAATATAATATGTATTATTAAAATAATAATCTTCAATTTAAAAACAAAAATTGATAAATATTTGATTGATTGATTGAAATAAAAATCAAATTACCCACCAAAAACGTCACGTGACTATATTCAATACATACCGTATCGTGGGTGTAGGATTTATCGTAGCAATAGGGATGTTGACTAATTTTAGTATAGGATTAAATTTTATTTCATAGATATTTAAACCTTAATATTCACGAAAAAATATTATGAAAATAATAATCTTCAATTAAAAAACAAAAATTGGTAATTAAAAATCATTATCAAATTTCCCACCAAAAACGTCACGTGACGTCACTAACCTATATTCAATACTATCCGTGTACTGAAGTTTGTTGAGCTTCCATATAAAATACGAGCAATGACTTCATAAGCTCAAAATTGTATTTATTTACAGTTAGTGTCAACATCCCTATTATAATAGTTTAAAAACATGGGTTTATGTGTGGAATAATTTTTTTTTTCAATTAAAGATATATTTAGTTATAACTATTTCACAAAAAGATTATTACATTAAATAATTTATTAACTTTAATATTTGTCAGTCTCCAGGAGTTGTTTATGATGATATCGCATTTTAACCATCTTTCGGGGCTGAATACCTTGATGCTAAAGTACAATCTGATGACAACTCTCGGGACTACTAGATATTATGTGTGAATTTTTTTTCTTTTTATTTGAAATATTAGTTATTTTGAACTGTAAAATTTTGAAATTGTAATTCTACTTTTGAAAAATATTAATTTAGGGGAATCTCAGCTAATATCTGACTTCTCTGGAAATCGTACCTTTGAAAGCCTATGTTTGATATGGTTATGAGATTTGATATGGTTATGAGATGTTATGAATGCACACACAGGTTTTAATTGGTTAGCTCTAAAGGGTTAAAAGAGGAATGAATTACAAAAATAATATAATTATTAATAATGTAATCATGTATAAGAGAAATTATTATTTTAATTGCCCATATTGAAAATAATTATGACCAAATGATATGGTATTGCGCATTGGGTAGAGTTTATTATAGTTGTTAATATTTGCCACTGATAGATAGACCTTAGAGCGCCTGTGGCTTCCCATTTAAAATGTCAAGTGAATTAAATATTATATATATAATCTCATTAAGTAATTAATTAGTCGTCATGTGTATAAATATTAGGGGCCAGTTTTTAATACTTAGTTTCTCACATTAACTTTAGGCTGCCTCTCACTAAAACTTAGAGTTGCCCTGATATATGCATGAATTCAATGCTATATCTCACAAGGTATGGAAACATAGCGTCTTATGACATTAAGATAATCGATGCATGAATTATGAACAAAATTAACATAGTATTCATTTGGCTAGGTGCGTAAAATCATGCGCTGAGCAAAACTTAAAATCGTAAGTACTCTACTATAGTACTTTGTCGATAAGTAATTAGATTTTCTTTCTTGTCGTATATACATACACTGTTTAGACGTTTTAGTATTGGTTGCGAATGCGTATTTAATGTTGACGCAGTTTAATTTAGTTTGTTTTAAGTGGCTATATTTTATATTGATGTAATGCATCCATCGATGATAATGTTATTTGAAAAACCTATCAATATACATATTTGAAAGGTAACTAAGGTAAAGTAAAAGGTACCTGTAGCACTGAAAATGTGAACTATTCACAATGAGTTTAGTTTTAAATCACAAATGTATATTTCAATTTCCAATTCCATAAACTTCCAGTTTCTCAGGTTGCATTATCATCGCCGGCTAATGTGTAGAGAGAGAGAGAGAGTAGTATCGGTGTACAAATTGTCATAATCACAACGATTTGTCGACCGTAACACGTCGCATAGGGATCGCAGCCGCTCACGGTCGCCGTCGCGTAAGTCGGAGAGAAGGTCGGCGTCGCGACAGTCGCGCGACCGGTCGCAGTCGCGCAAGTCGGCCGATCGCAACGGTCGCAGGTCTCGGTCGCAGTCTAAGGCGGAGTCGAAGTGAGTAGTGTGTGCTCTCAATCACCTGACGACAATGCGACGCCTTGCGGCTTGCGGGTTTGGTGGTGCTATTCTGCTTTCGTTCTGTTGAGGTTATTGAGTGTTTGTGTTGTTTGTGCTATGTTGGTGTAGGACTAGTAATATTATCGCGAGCTATGATCTCATGTTCATTAGTTTTAGTAGCTAAAATAGCTAACCTAGCTAACTGTACCACAGCTAATCATGTTGAGTCAGAGTGCCTATCTCTTAAAACAGTTGACGAGTGAATGATGAATGAACAAAAGCAAATAAGTAAAATTACAATAATTTGTTTTGTGTGATATTATCACGTTTTATTGAACTTAAAGGTCGAATTTGCTCTTGAAGCAAGTTCCATGGCTTGTTTTAGATTTAATGGATGGTTTTGACGATCAATGGCAATGATGATGGTAGCTTTCTGTTCGTTTATCAACAGATTTTATAAGACTCCAAGATTTATAATTTACTCACTCATATTAATCATAATGTTCATCTGAGGATTGTCATTTTATACTTATGGCTATGATACCAGTTTTAGTATAACAGTTTTCAAACATGTTGAGTGTCAAAGCTCTGATCGTGTAGGTATTATTCATCTGACACTATTAATTAATAGGTATATGTAGGATTACAATATTACTAGTCCGAGTCCTACATGAATATTAATTTTGTACAAAATTAAATTGTATGTTAACTAAACGCACTCAGTAATGTCAGCATCTTAAAGCGTTGTTGTCATGTATAATAACACTGATTGGCAAAATGTTTATGGACAAAATTTTCATACGAAAACATACTAATATTATTGATGGCACAATTATGTATTATTAACTCGTATCCATGTTTTCCTGCATCACTAGAAGAACCACGGCCATCGCAAGGTGAGCATTAATTAAATTATTTTAGTTAAATTTTATTATGTACTCTGCTTGGTTGCACCCAATGTTGTAATATTCATGTATTATAGATTTGTTATGACTGTCAGTAACTTACCTATGTTCATGTTGTGTTATTTTTTGTTGATTTTATATATTTTATGATTATTTTAAAAATATATCTGTATTTAAATGTTTTTGTAGTAGAACAATAATTTGGAAAATGTGTGTGGTATAATTTTGTTATTGTCGATACATTATGGGTAATTGAGACTGTGCTGTATATTTTTTTAATGGATAATTTATTATTATTTTAAGTAACTTTTTCATGTAAATGAGAATGCTCATTTGTTATGCAGGCCCGACATAGACAAGACAATTATGTATCTCTGTTTAGTTGTTCAGTGTGACATCACCATATCACCAATAAACAGAGTACAACTATTTATCTGAAACCAAAAAAACTCCTGCCACATGAAAATAATGGTGTATGTTCAGTCTGTTGCATAAATATGTTGTGAGCATTCTTCATTTCTCTTTAAAATTGTCTTTGATCATCGGATTTTTCAATTATATTACTCCAAAAGATATTAAAATACATTGACCACAGCAACTACTCATTACCCATGAAAATTTTCATTATTGCATAATTTAACTAATAAATCATTTACAGGGAGAGATCTCGCTCGCGCAGCAAGGACGCGGCTTCGCCCAAGCGCGACGAGGAGCGTCGCAACACTAAATCCCGGTCCGTTTCCCGGTCCCGGTCGGGATCCCGGGACCGCTCCGTCTCCCGGGATCGGTCCCGCTCGGCCTCGCCGCGACAGAACGGCGACAACGATCGCGACCGCGCCAGTACCGACCGCTCGCCCAGAAGTGGCGACTAGGAAAATAGAAGTATTAAGTAGCTTAGGTTTACAACTATCTAGGGTTACTCGTCTCGTCTCGTCACTTCAGTTCTTGACTCGCTTCTCGCAAGTTTTGTCGGTGTCAGCCACGGTGGAAATTTAAATCGTTTTTGTCGTTTTTGGGTAGTTGTCAAATGGCAAGTGTTATAAGATTTTCATTCGAGTTGTCGTTGTTTTGGTAAAAACAAGCATGATTTTTTTTACGGTTACCATTGATTAGCAGTGTTAACTTTGGACTTTCAAGCTAAATTCAAATGTACTTGTAAAACTTTAAACTTGATGTTTTTAGATCAATCAATACTGTGGCTGATGTTTTAAAAAGTAAGCATAAATATTAATATATTTAAAGTCATGGAACTTTAACGATGTTTATGATGAACTAAGGTTTACTGAAAACTCATCGTATTTGTGGTCATCGGTAGCAAAGGTCCTGGCTATAATGTCTTATAACATATAATATAGAACACTCACTGTGTTTGCGTTTTTTATTGAATTCACTGTTATTTTAAATAAGATTGTCGCTTAGAATTAATGTTGGGTAGTGGACTACATAGATTGACTTATATTTCATTCAAATGTATTTGATAAAAAATATTTTAATAAGACAACTTGATCGCCGTTAGGCAGAAATGTCATCTTTCGGAAAACTCTTTAAATTTTGACAAATAAAACTGTTTATAGTATGGAAACCCAAGAAGGGATTTTTGTATTTACTCGAGCGCGACATATTATTATAAGGGAGGATACCTTACATAATATTGATAAGTACCAATAATAATAAATATAAAAAAATCCCCTCTTGGGCTCCCTACTATTATGACTAGTAAATAAATTAAATTTTGTCACCCGTTTTGAGGTGAACAGCTATAAAACTAATATTATTGTGGTCCTTTTTATTAGGTGTAAGGTACTTTGTAAATATTGAATTTATTATTAGTCACCAAATAAAGATAATAATGATACAAGATGGTGTTTTAATTATATTGTATAATGGTCCCCGGGTATATAAGAGACCCGGGCCGCCAGACTTACTTATTTTCTGACGGACAAAACATGTATAATAGAGCATTAATAGAGTAGTATTAGTGTGTAAAATGAATGTATGGACTTAAACCATGGCCCATTTCTCAGGAATCAGTTGCTAAAGGTCCATCAGAAAATAAGTAGTCTGGCGGTCCTAGGCCCGCCTTCCACTGCGGAAGGGTAATGAGAGAGAATAGCATGATGCTAATGCATATTTTGGACGAGTTTTATTGATAAAAAACATGAGAGGTGTCAAGGGACACCCGGATGGAACGAAGTTCCTTTCGATTTAAGTTTTGTTCTACAGCGCCATCTCTGTACAACTTTCTGAATCACGCTAGCGCCATGTGTACATTATACAGAGCATACATTACAGCGCCATGAGTTTTACAGAGATGGCGCTGTACTGTAAAACTCTGAATCACGCTAGCGTGATTCAGTCGAACCTCCTCGTCGCTCATGATGTCCTAGTACTTCATTAAAAATTTGTGTGAAGTTACAAAAATTTTAATGAAGTTACTAGGAAATCACGAGCGACTAGGAGGTTCGACTAAATGCGACTGTGTTCAGTGAATACGTTCAGTCGAACCTCCTAGTCGCTCATGATGTCCTAGTACTTCATTAAAAATTTGTGTGAAGTTAAAATTCTTCACAAAAATTTTAAATAAGTTACTAGGACATCACATTCACGAGCGACTAGGAGGTTCGACTAAATGCGACTGTGTTCAGTGAATACGTTCAGTCGAACCTCCTAGTCGCTTATGATGTCCTAGTACTTCATTAAAAATTTGTGTAAAGTTAAAATTCTTCACAAAAAAATAGCGTGATTCAGAAAGTTGTACAGTACAGCGCCATCTCTGTAAAACTAACTGAATCACTTCAAAAAAAGTGTCGTCATTCGCAAAATCCAAAAGTGTCGAAATTTTCCGTCTAGCCCCCTTTTCACAACGCGCGATAAGGAACTTCGTTCCAACAATCTTAGTCCTTTTGTGTCGTAATTTAAAAATAATGATATAATAGAATTTTATGATAAATATTTTAAATTCATGCTGAAGTTAGTTCCTTTACTAATATTTTTTCGGCTCCTTTACGCTGCTTTTTCCGAAGTCCACAAATGAGCAGCTCATAAAAATACGCTCGTCTGGCCTCACCTTAAGTTTCGGTTTCGGCTGAAAAACCCGTTTCTGTCGGACTTTATTAAAAGTGTAAAATGTAATGATTGATAATTTAAACTATTGATTGACCTTAATAGTGGGACCTTGGTGTATAAGCTAAGACCATGTGTTTTTCTAATTTATAATCTCTTAGGTCGCTTTATATGGGGGATACCGGTAAATGTATGAATAAAATACGTTATTAATCTTTTGTAAACAATTGTTTATTAACATTTTATTTCTTGTTGCATCACTGCACATAATAATAGATACACATTCGTCACAGACACTCGCTGGCATTTATCACGGCTATACCATTACAATATGACTTTCATTGTAATAGGATTCTAACTATGGAATTATTTGTTACATCTCTCCCCTACTCAGACATGCTTTCATTTTTCTTTTGAAATAGGAAAAGAAATGTGAATATACTAAAAGGTACTTGGAAAGATGAAGAATACTGTACTTTAACTAAATTAGAAGAAAATTATAGCACAATCATTAAGATCACAAATCAATTGAATCGCATGCAAAATAAACATAGAAAAATAGCGAAAATTAAAAATAAGTTTCAAGGAGATAAAGTTACTTATGAAAAATGGAATGATTTGAAATTTTTCTTTCAGTATACTCACACCTAACTATAAATGCATCCACGATTCTCAGTAAAACATTATCCAAAATACAAATCAAGAAGACAGGTTAGCTTCAGTCAATTGTAAACAAACTTCAAAAAATAATTAAAATGATTTGTTTATAATATTAGAGATAATTCACAATAATATTAATTATACTTTTAATAAATAAATTAAAAATACTGTCATTTTATTGGTCTGAGACGAAATTACATTTAGAGGCATAGAATACATCAAATTAAATTTCTCAAAAAGAAAAATGAAAGAGAAACTCGGTGTGATCAATTTAAGTACAATAGTAACAATAGGTCGTCGGTCATGGTTCTGTTTTTTACATAATTTTAACTTACATTTTGTCATCTTACAAAATTAAATACAAGAACATTATTTATTGATCATCAGTCTATTCATAGTTTGATATAAATTTTACAATTTTGTCGATTTAACCTTCTTTAATCTACGCACGAGTACAAAAGGCAACATAAGAGGTAACACTTATTTACCAAATTATATCTACAATGTTTATAAAACGGTAATTTAACATAAATTATTTGACAATCGACCGTGTCGGCGCGCGGCATGCCCTGTGGAGCACGCGGCGGGCCAAGCCGGTCATGAACAACAGCAAGCGCTGCATTATTAAAATAAATAAGTTAAAACAACCTGCAAGATCCTATGTTGCCTATTGACACATATTGTCTCAGTACTCATAAGTAATGGAGAATATTCTTACATCACTACAACTTAATAGTTTTTATACACAATGACTTAGGTTTCGACATTTTGTTTCTTATAAGTACTCAATTTATTCTTTAACCTATGGACTAATTACGTGCGCGATGTTATCATATTTAGAGGTCGAGCGCCCCTTCTACGGCATCTAGCGAGGGCGTAGAAGAGGTACAAGGGGCGCTCTGGTCAGGAACGTTGCATTCAATGTACAACCCGCAACTGAAGCGAAAGGTGTGGAAAAATCAATGTCGATTTTCAAGAAAACCTGAACACGATTTTAAACGGATACAGTTTCACTATCAATCATAATAACATAGGAACAAATGACAATAATTAGTCAATCACAAAAAACAAAATCAATGTAAAAAACTGATCAACGCATCACTTGCGTTTTTATAAATTAGTCTAAAATCTTATTTTACGCACGGTTTGGCTTCTATACTGGTGCGAGTCTAGAGAGGGACAGTGGTGAGTGGGAAACTACGCCGATATCACTGGAGGACCTCGTGTGGAAATTGTAAGGAACAACTATTAATTAAAGGACTATTAATTAAGTAACAGGGCAAAGACTTACGATTAAGTACACCTTTTACTGGTTTAAAAGAGTTGAGAGTTAATTGACAATATGACTTTTCGGAAATCGAAAACGTCAAAATGGGGTGACATGTGTCATGGAAACGTCACTTATGTCAGCGCCATCTTTTTCGAATTTCGAATCTAATTGACTTCAAGGTTTAGCGATAAATTGGGAGACGAGGTCCTCCAATGCGATGAGAGTCGTTCCCGTGAGGCGTGGCCTCGCGCGGACCGAGGTCGCAAGGCCTCCGCACCGCTACCTACAGAGATCGCAGACATGGACATGGTCCATTGCCCCCCGGCAGATCGGTCCTCACCCGACACTACACAACCTTAACTATACACAACCGGTGTCGACCGAGTTCCCTTACAATTCATCCGACGTAAGGAAACACATCAAACCCATAGCTCGCACGATGGTGTACACATGTATCACTTAGTCAAATGTCAATTAAATTAGTAAAATTTAATGTAGCGAAACATGTGTCACGTGAGCTCTCGTGCGACCTACACTCACATGATACACGCGAGCGTTAGCCGTTCAGTCTTTATCGAAATCCGCTTCCCTTGTGTACTCGAAGTTCTCGACTGGCCTCCATCTCAGCTGTGCTAATTGTGCAACACGGAGCATAAAACCGACTGGAGGAATGAGCTCGCTATTTAAGTTACTGTGCGGGTGAGTTCGTTCTTTGATCGTTGTGTGCGAATTGTGAGAATATATTGGAGTCTGAGTGCACTTGCGTGGGGCAGCCTGTATGCTGCTGCTGTGGCTTGGGCTAGGCTTGTTTAGGGCTCCAGTCGGTTTCATCTTCCGTCGGTAACTAGCCGAGACGGAGGCGAGTCGGACACCGAACGCGTCCGGGCGACGCTAGCCGATGGGGGGCGGGAGCGACGCGCCGCCATTACTATGTACAGGGGCGAACGAGCCGCTCAAATAAATACATACGAATGCTTACAACTAGCCGTCTATACAGGGGTCACTTTACACTTTACGCTATATTTACACGCGGCGCACAGCCTGTTTCGCGAGAGCGTCCGTTGTGAATAAATAAATAAGTCCATTGTCGGAGCACTACACTTGAGAGTCACTACACTTGCGTGGCGAATGTCGGCGGCAAGCAGTGGTCGTCTAGCACGTACACCCCGCCGCCTTCTAGCGCCCGTTTCACTAGCGATGTGTCGCTGCAACAATACAAGCCAGGTTAGATAACATATCATACAATTAGCAAAAACAATATTAAGGGTGATTAGAGGCAATGGATGTGAAAGAGTCATCTATGAAACATGTAAGAGAAAAGTTAGGGCTAACATCAATACCTATGTAACGGTAAATTAAAATTAAAAAAACCCCCAACAGTTTCATTAACACTTAACATAGCTAAGAACATTCTCGATTAAGTCACCTTTCAAACAAAAAAACTAGATCAAATTCGTTTGGGAGCTACGATGCCACAGACACGTCAAACTTATCCCCTCTTTTTTCGTCGGGGGTTAAAAACAGATTTTAAAATAGTGGATACTGACCTATTGGCGCAGTAGGCGGAGTCTGCGGAGAGCCGCGAGAGACGCGGGTCGAGCGCCGCCAGCAGCCGCGCCGCGCTCTCCGTGTTGAGCGTCTTGCGCTTGCACTCCTCCGCCGCGTTGTGCGCGTTCTGGCACTCGGGCGCGGGCGCGTCGCACTTGCCCCACGTGTTGCGGATCACACGCCCCCCGCACCCGCCGCCGCCCGCGTTGGCCGCGTTCTGCCGCTCCGCCTCCGCGTCCGCCGCCAGCCGCGCGCGCTTGCGACGCCGCCGCACGCACGCCGCCGCGCCGCCCGCCACCAGCGCCGCGCCCCCCGCCGCCGCCGACAGCGCCGCGATCAACGCCACGTGCCGCCCCGAAACTTCCCCCGCCCCCTCGCCCTCGCCCCCGCCCGCTATCTCGTCCCCCACCCGCCGCAGGTGCCCCCCCGCCGGCTTAGCGGCGAAGTCCGCCAGCGACACCGTACACGACTTGCCGCCCCATCCCGAAGGACAATTGCAATGGTAGCCGTCCACGCGGTCTCTACACGTGCCGCCGTTTCGACACGGAGAAGATGCACACTCGTCGATGTCCACGCTGCAGTCCTTTCCGGCGAATCCGGACCGGCAGCGGCACTCATAGTCGTTGTCCAGAACCAAACATTCCCCTCCGTTGGCGCACGGCTTGGCCAGACACAGGTCCACTCGCGTCTCGCACCGCGGCCCCAGGAAGCCGGGCGCGCACTGGCACCGCTGTCCGTTCACCAGGTCGACGCAGGTCCCGCCGTGTTCGCACACTATTCCCGCACAGTCGTCGATGTCGATCTCGCATCTGTTCCCCCGGAACCCTTGCTTGCAGGAGCATCGGAATCCGTCCCCGGCTCGCGTGCAGGTGGCTCCGTTTCGGCAGGGGTTCGCGGCGCAAGGATCGGCTTCGACTCCACAGTCTGTGCCGGCGTACCCCGGCGGGCACACGCACACGTAGCCGGATGGTCTCGGTTCGCAGCTTCCACCGTTCCTGCAGGGCCGGTCGGCGCAGGTCAGCCGTCGGGTTTCACACCGAGCCCCTTCGTACCCCGAGGGGCACGCGCACGAGAGCTCGCCACCCTCGTCGGGCACGCAAGCCCCGCCGTTAAGGCAGGACCGCACCGCGCACGAGTGCAGTGACTTCTCGCAGTTGAGCCCCGTGTACTCCGGCGGACAGACGCAGGTGTAGCTCCCCTGCCCGGTGTTGTGGCAGGTGCCCCCGTTCCTGCAGGGCCGGTGATTGGTGCAGTAGTTGAGGTCCTGGTTGCAGAACAGGCCTCCCCAGCCCTCCTCGCAGATGCAGTCCCAGGGCTTGGAGCAGGTCCCGTGCACGCAGCCCGGGTGCCGCTCGCACTGGTCGCACAGCTCGCCCACCCAGCCCGAATGACATCTGAAATTAAAAAAATAAACGTCAGTCACCAAGAGAGACGTGATAACGAGCGACTAAAAAGCGTGTCTTTCTTAGGTCGGGGAACAATGAGGAGGATGAATGATTTAGTGAGGGAGGGAGCTAACGGCTAACGTCGAGCGTTTAGCACAATGGTGCGAAGTGGATACTCACATGCATTGGTCGGGCTTGAGGCAGTGGCCGTGCTCCGCGTCGCAGCCCGGCAGGCATCGCGCTATAACAAAAGGAATAGGTTCGTTAGCGCATCGCTCGGACAAAGGAGGTACATGGTACATGCTAGCGGTGATTTTTTCAAGAGAACGCCTGATCGGTTTCACGCTATACATTTGCGTTTACTTTGAGTATTGCTCGGCTCGGAGGCTCGCAAAGGACACGGTGCAACAAAGAGAGAGGTTCGTTAACGTCCCGACCGGGGGCGAGGTCACGCGCTCCGACGATTTATCTTCGCTCGCAACTATAACAACATCCTCCATCTTACGTTGCTTCCATTCGATTAAAATACTTTTAAACTCCGTTTCAGTGTACCCGGCCGGAGCGATCGCATCGTTTGATACGCTATGACTATTAGAAACGGCAACGTAGGTACTTTAAATATAAAAAGTTTCAACTTTACATAGACTTGATGTTTCGTACGTAACATGCGCGCATCGTTAACTTTGTGATTTACGTTCCGTATACGGCAAACCTTACCCTGCTGGCGTAACCGCGTAAGGAGATCCGCGACACAATCGAGTTACTGCGTGTGCATTGCGGTGTATGTAAGTGTATGTAAGGCGAGTAACAAAAGGCAGTGCAGTAATGTATGCCGGTTGAAAGAAAAAATAATGTGTTTTGAAATGAGAAGTGCGCCGGCATCGTATCGGTCGGGTGCGCATGGGCAAGTTATCGGAGCGAATACAAAGGGGGCAGATAGCGCGGGGAGTCTAACCGTCACTCGACCGTTACTAGTCCCCTAACTTGCTAGAAAAATACTTAGACGCCATTATGCTCATAATTCCCTATCCGAATGCAAATCTAAGTCGAGCGTTCGCGTTCTAAATTGAACACGGAAGCCGCCAAGCGAGCGTGGCTATAATCCTATATCTCCTCGGATTCGCAGAGCTTAGAACCGCCGGGATATAATGGGAGATTAGTCTACCTAGCCCGTAATACACTTAGGTTTAAACTAGGCAAAGCTAAGCCCCCAAACTCTGTTCTCAAATCGGCTTAGGACTGACTCATTGTCAGTAAGCGTTCCACGCCCGTTTACTCCGCTACGGCGAATTGTAAATGAAATTGAAAAACATAATCCGCTTTCACGACTGTTCACACTTTCGCCTATGAAATTTAAAAACGAAACGATCTATTCTCATGACCTGCAATCAATTACTATTGAATAATAAAACTTTATAGGATAGGTAATGAATCGGAGGCGCCACTCGGCGGTTCGACAAAGAAGATCAAAGAAAGACTTTCGAGTGTCGACCTCATTGCCCATAGCACTATCCACTTCAGTGCACTCGCTCCCGAAGCTTATCTCGACCCTCGAACGGTAGGTAAAACAGGAGTCGTAAAAATTACACTCCAGAACTAATTTAGGCTGTGAATAGCGTGAGTGCCCGAAAAGCCGATGGATGGTTCGCCCTGCTATTAGTTATCAATGGAAGAATATCGATTTCTAATGCCTGTCTAACGGATGCCGCATTGCGACCAGCCAAGGTACTCCGAATAGAGGCTGGGCTCTTCAGGTACAGACAAAAAGCGACCTTCCCGGATGATGGTGCACGTGTGCCGGGCAAATATTTAACTGCTCCGACATCTGCGTCTATTCGAGGCGGAAATTAGGTGCGCGTGGGATTCGCGATTCAATACAGAAGGTAATATTCGTGAGAACTGCTCTCTCGTCGACAATTAGGCGAAATTGAGCGGCTGAGATGGGGTTCTCTCGATGTTTACCCTATCATTAAGCGCGAGAGCTGGATTCTGGAAATAATGTTGTCGGGACATGCAAATCAGTTTTCGGGATCGTTAAGCTTTCCCAGAAGGCCAGATACGATTGGGCAGATGTGAGGCAAGTTGCATGACACGGTCAAGTACAAAGTTTATTTTGATTGGTGATCGGTACTCGTTTAAAGGTGTTTTTGACCCGGTTCGAGGCGCTCGTGTTGCGCTCCGCGCCGCTGTGTGAATGTGTGCGAACGTAGCGTTGTTTTCATTTCATTATGGCCGCTTCTCTCGCTTTTACATTTTCGTAATCGCCAATACGACTACGGGGATAGGGTTGGCAGGACTCTATCGGCTCATTAGTGCGATGCATAATCGTCTCGTGAAAGTTAACGAGGTGGAAATTGAAAATCTAAACGTTGGGAACATGAACGGCGGATAAATTCCGTCCGGTCATGATAGCATATCTCGGAGGCTCGACGCAACTGTTTACTTTTACCAGAAAATTGTGATTTCGTGGTTATCCCGTCGCGTGGAGGTACTAGGATCGCATGGTCGGGCGGCGGGCAGCCCTGGCGTGCGAGCGAGAGGGCGCGCTACACGGCGCGAGGTCGTGCGTCCCTGTCGCGCGCGTTTTTTTGCGGCGCCGGAGTGTGGGAACGCGGCGGCAGGTGGGGCTGCCGAGATTGCGACGCGACATCCGCCCGGCCACAATGCATCTTGAGACGCACCGCTTTGTTTTACAATACAAGACGCGATGTGTTTAACATACGTCAGAACCTCGTAATGACGTTTGAAACGTTTAGATGCTTTTTATTGGCGAGCATCCGCCGTATCGCGATTCATTAAAATTGCAAATCGGCGTGATCCGATACATGGAGCTGGTAAAAGTGGACGCTATCTAATCTGCGGTTTAATCCGAGTTTTCTTCGCGAGTTGGCGTTCGTTATCTGCATCTCGGCAGCTGGTACTCCGAAGTTCCGAACTCGGAATCGGACGCGTTCGGTTCAATAAATTAATTATCGGAGTTGTCGATAATAAAAAGCGAGCGGACATTGATGAATGTCGCTAATGACGCGGCCATCTCCGCTGCTTTTGTTTACGAACAGCGGCGAAGGAAAGCAAACAGACCACACCGGCAGCGGTCACACGCTATAGTATGAGACGTGTTCGAATATTGTTTTGTCACTCATTCATCCGCCGTACTGTGCTCAGGTTTTTAATAGAACGAGATGTCCTAATACCTTCGCCGGCAGAGTGAGAGAGTTGGATGCACATAACATGGGGGTTAAACGGAAATTATACGCATGAAACGATTTTAAATTCAATGAACATATTCAAAGAACGATCACGTTTTCGCTCCGCATTACTTTAATAGAGGGCAGTTAAGGAGGCATTGCGTTAATAATTCTTTATTTTTATACATTATTCATTACTAATCCGCTTTTAAAGTGCAAGTAGGTACGGCGCATAACTCGTATGACCGCATTTACCCTTAAGAACGAGTATACAATTTCGTCTATTTGGTTTATTCCACGTAATAAACTTTAACGATAGATAGATACGGATCTACAAATTAAAATGTAGCTTACGTGCTGTTGCTCCGCGTGTAATGATAAGAATTAATTATAATCATGTGGAAACTTATTTGGAGGCGAAACAATTACTAATAAAAATTCCACTCTTTAAATTGTTTTAAAGAAGATTCTTTCAATAAACAATAGACTTTTATGGGATGTTACGCGGTCTGAAGTGGCAATGACTTTTCCTTAGATTCAATAATTTCATTTTTTGTACAATGTTTAAGTCTAAGCCTTGAATTTGAGATTAGCAATGACGGCAGCAAAACTTAGAGTAGGGTCATTACCATTCAAGGTTCGTGGCAAAAACATTAAAGGCAGGTAAGCAGGATTTGACCAATAGTTTTATTGCTGCGACAGACATTGTACACTCATTTGCATTAATTTTGATCATATCTGCTAGATAATTCATGACGTCAATGGTTAAAAAACTTCGCGAATTTGCATTTCGTACATTTCCGTACTTATTTTTTACTTTAGGCTGCTTTAGGCTAGACTCCTAGTCATGGTATTTACATCTGAACCCTTGACCTCAATGAGTCAGGCCAGCGCGTGACCAGGACGCTAGCTGAAAGGTCAGGCTAAATTGGCAGGAGAGGATGTCAGCCCAAAATTTGTCGCATCTAAGTTTAATGAGGATGGGAGAATTTAACGGACTATTTAAAATGGACCCAGGAAGTTACGCGGCCGAATATTGTACGTGAATCGCTTGGAAATTGGAATGTATGGCGTCAATTTATGTAATAATTGTATGTTATGTAGGCGTATTTAGTGTATTAGGAATGATGTTTATGATTTTAACCGAAATAATCTTCACAATTAAGGATCGGTGTCTTTTTGAGATAAACTTTTATGACATAAATCGGATGACGTTTTCAAGTTAATTATCGTTTACAATTTGTTCACCAAAATACTTCATACACTCGGTTATTCTATTACTTCAACGAAAGGGTATGTCAATTTAAAAGGATAAAAACTTTTACATCTTACTACTTACGTTTCGAACAATAATCCCCCGTCCAGCCAGGCTTGCAAACGATCTCTCCAGTGGCCGAACAGGTGTAGTGTCCGAAGGCATCGTCGCGTGGCCTGCAGAGCACCTCGCAGCCAGGCCCGTAGTAATGTGCCGCGCAGGTCACGCGGTACGAGAGCTTCAGATGTGCCCCACCGGGCACGCCCCATCTCTGCTCCTCCTCCACCCAGGGTCCGCCCACGTCAGCTATACTCTGCTTCGTCATCCGCGCGATTAGCGTGTCTGGAAGTAAAGGGTTTTGTTAGGGACATCTCATCTATTAAAATATTCAGTAGATATGGTCTATTGATAAAGAAATTGGCCTGTTGCTCGTTTCCACTGCGTGAAACTTTAAATGATTATGCATTAGGCATTTCATAACTAAGGTGTGAAGGAAGATAATACCTATAGTTTGCGCCTTTGCGCGTCAAAAAGTTATTCATACAAGACACAAATGACATAAATCATATTTGTTAAAACGTCACCAAAAACGTAATCCAAACTCAAAACTTACACCTTACAATAAAAACAAGATTTTAATCTAAAGGATAAAACACAGTTTAATTTGATTAGGTAAATAGCGTATCTTTATCAGCGTGGGAAAGGGCTAGAGTAAATTGACCTGTTACCGTCGTTTGACGCCCGCATTCAAACGTGAGATTTCATTGTTCCGAGCGTGATTCACTATTTTGGTTCGTTGGCGCCCCTTGATTGATTAACAGTTTTAACCACATGCCTATTTGTAGCTATTGTCTTTGTGCATTGATATTATTAATCTAAGAGATTTGCTGAGGAGCTCCTTTCGCCATTTTTCTCAATGATAAAGCTTTCCGAAACGTGGGTAGAAGAAAAAAGGCTTGCTTAAGGCTCGTTAAAAAACTTACATGAGAACACATTGGATATTAATTGAACTAGTAGAATTCGAAGCACTAAGGAAGCTAGGCTAGCTTACGCAATTTCATAAAAAATTCAGCCTCTCCATTCATCACAGTCTAGCTCGCAATGGGAAATTAACCTCGCCGAGAAGTCGTACCTTTATTTATCTCGCCGTGTATGGCCACCTTTTTCTTTTTGCCACGCTCGAAGTTACATTCCTAAGCCGGTAATCCCGACAGCGGATAAAATTAAACCAGACGCGAAATAAAATTAAAAGGTACACCCATCGATCCCGACTAATTTCGTGGCGTATGGTATTTCGATACGATTGTTCTCGAGTGTCCAATACGTAAATGAGAATCGCTTATCTCGCATCTATCTTTCGGCTTTGTTTATACTTCTAAGTTCTAAGTGAGCTATTGTTGCTTTTGACTGGTTCATTTATTAGCTACATAATCCGGTTTTACATGGTTGTGGTTCTGGATTTATTGATGGTTCGAAATAGGTTTTCGTTTATCGTACTGAACGCGATGAGTCGTAGCCGGAATACCGCATAGTGCACAATTCAACTGGTAAGTGTATACCTCTATACTGATCGCATCTGCGCAATAAATCTAAATGATAAAACGCGTACGTACCTAACTTAGTCGGCCAACGAAAATAATATATTAAACATGGTTTTATTCCGCATTCTAGTCGGTTGGATATCGAAAATTGTATTCTAGACGCGACTACAGTTAGGCAAAGATGTACCTTGCTATGAATGAAAGCATATTTCCTGAAACTAAAGTGTCACAAGGAAGCCTCTTAACGTAGCTAAAGAAAGAACAGTGACATTATTTTAAGTAATGCGATATGTTATGTTCTAGAGAAATGTTATTAAAGCGAGGTGCAGAGTTCGTAGGGGATTAGAAAAATGATGTGTGGGAACGGGCGGTGTGCAATTTTGCTCGAATGTGCACGGAGAATTATGGCAACCGTGCGCAGAGCTGCTCAGGTGTGCAATGCCAGGGCTGCCTGCGATGAAATGTGACCGCAAGCCGAACATTTATCAAAACAAATTTAAAACAACACATTTTACGAGCAGCGAGAGACAAAGAGATCGAAATATTGGAAATTCCTCAATTTATTTTCTCTTTATTCAAACCTACCTTGGTTTGCTTGTAATAAAGACATCTTATGACAGGTTACTTGTATACAGAACCCAATCGTAAAAATGTTACCATCACGTACGCTCGTTCGAATCTTTGAAATTACATTCATTATACCAAATCATCGTAACGATATTAAATGAAGGTATACCCGATGGTCTATTAATGTAGCATCGATTCACAAATAAATAACGCATTTAAAGGATGAGGCAGCCTGTACGTGCCACGGCGGTGCCCGTAGCATATAATTATGGATCCAGAGGTCACAACAAATAACAGATCCGATAAAAACAAAAGAAAGCGAAAATAACCGATAATAAGCCGCCAGATATCGGAGGCGTACGGCGGCGGTGAGATGTTTCGAACGCGATTTTCGGGAAATAGGGATGCGTTCACGCGATCCGGCTTCCGGCCGTCGATCGATCAATGAGGCGACCGGATGCGAGTCATGCGAGCGATATTCATTAACTAGACGGACAAGTCAAAGTCTAGCCTCTCGGTGGCCTAATTGTAGAGCGTTGGCGACCTAAAGGAAATTAAAGTCGCCAGTCGCCACGATCGATACTTCGGTTATTGATCCTGGATCTCTCAAACAAAACTGGTCGGAGCCGCCGGCGCTGTGGGAAACGGCATTTCATCAATGGCCGAGCACACAAGCCACGTCCTCCTTTGTTTATAAAACTGTCCACTTCTAATGTACGACGTGTATTTCAATTTGAGAGGTGCGCTCGGCGTCACGGACTACACTGGATAAACAAACGTCAAATTCTCCAACGACTTCACTTCAACTTCAACTCCAATGCTCGGAACACGACGCCGATTTTATGAGAGAGACAGGAATTATCGTTTACTCGGTGGCATGACTGGCATGAATTTACTTTTAATATTCTATTGTTTTTTAGAAAACTTCTATATTCGCGCGGAATTGCGCAACGGACGTAAGAGTTGGTGAGAGTTAATACAGTAATGAAAGATCAAATGTATCATAAGGGTCTGTACTCTGAGACGTATCACAACTGTATCTTTATACATCTCAGCGTGCGGTAGCAAGCCCCGAGGCGGCCGCGGCCCAGACTGGTAATTGCCTCCACGAATCTGTTATCAATGCTGTCTTTTCACACGCTCCTATTCTCGTTCCAATATGGAGGTGTAAATCGAGACAGTGCAATAATAGTACACGGGAGAGAGTAAACAAAGTGTACGGGACAACCATAAGCCCGCGTGCCTTACACATGCTTAGCATCTGTCGACGGAGTTTCCTGAGCGCCTGTTACATCATAAATTGAGCCTTCCGCACCTTCTTTCCTGATTTTTTATCCATCCAAGCCCTATAACGACGAAAGACGAAGTGTAAACTAAAATTCACTTCCTCGGCTAAGTTTTTTAGCATCGTAAACATCGTTCCGTTAGCGTTCCAGGTGCGGTCGGCCGCGGGCGATACACAAAAGATTTTAAGCGAGCGGCCTTATCAAAATTGCAAGCCATCCCTTTGTCGAAAGGTTATTTGTTTAGGAGGAATCTCTTTATGCTAGCTCATTCTTGGCACAATCGTCTTTACCTATGATATATTGGATTCTTTATACGTGTGTCTCTTTTATAAACGATTCGCTAACTAAAGAAAAGTAGGGGCGATGCAGTTTTGTTCAAGCGTCGACGGTAGACTCTAAGCCGGTTGCATTCAGCTGCGTTCGGTATTAGATAAAAAACCGAATGTGATTTAATTAAGCATTAGCCAGTGAGTCGATAGTGAGTGAACACAAACGGCGTGCGTGTAACCTGTTATTATGGTTGATTAGATTTCTGTTGGTAACATTTCTCGGTAGTGCGTCGGCGCCGCCCATCGCTCCCGCCGTATTAAAAATATACCCGTCCTCTTAAGCTATCCACTCCACGCTAATGATTTTGGGTAAACCGGCCCGTAGTATCTCCGAATCTCTCTCGAGTAAATCACGACCGTTTTTATACCGTTTTTGTGTCGGGAGTAGTAATTATGTCGGTCAGAGTGCAGCGGGATGAAAATCTAATTAAGAAGTGGGCAGCACCGGTCAGATTTTGCGTCCGCCATTTTAGTTGTTTCTAAATTCAAATCGATTCGCGGGGCGTTCTATCGTTGTACATTTTCCTTTTTGGTTTTATGTTCGGGTTATGAATTTGGATGCACAGTATTATCGTGATGATGTATTTACGACGGCTGCCGGTTACAATTCATTCGGAATCGTTTTTTCGGTCACGCCACGTCGCATGTCCGTAAACCTGTCGATTCGTTATTGGAATTGGATGCGTGCGTCAACCGAACTTTAATATCGATTCGATTACAAATCGATTGATAATTTTAGTAATCTAAAATTTGTCCATATGGCGTATCATTAAAAAATACGTGAATTAATTGGACTCGATAGTGCAAACGCGAAAAATCGTTCTCATCAATTTTTCGACTATGTATCGGTCAACGGCCATCGGAATATATTAGAACATTTCTACTAAATTTTCGTCCTACAGAAGGCTGAGTTTATTAGAATACGGGTTGCATTGCCAAGCGACTCACGCGCCAGCCGCGTGCCTTGAACGCCAATCGTCCACGCCATGGGAACATTTTTGTCTTCCACGATATGATAATATAAGCATTCAAATATACATACTGTCCGTTAAATGCACGATAAACACCCAGAATTACAGTGAAACCTGGATGTGAGTGAGTCGTGACGGACGTGAGGTGAATTTTACAAATTTTCGATGCTTCATGAGTATGACCCTTTTATCATAATCGCATTAGCAACTTACCGTCTGATCTCGACGTCTCGTTCGTGTCGTGCCACGCTTCGACTATGAGAGAGAAGGTGCCCTGGAAAACAAAAAACAAATCATTAAATTACTTCAATTTCATTTTTATAGGCACTAAATTACAGTTCAACTATTCCAGTTGACACAACCATTGAAACTCTAAACAAACATAAAATAAGTACGGTATCAACGCAACTATTAATTTCTAAGGCAGTTTTAACGCCGAGAAAATTTCTTTAGACGTCCTATCTAACATAATCAATCTCAAACTTTGAGCCGAACTAGCAACCTAGCCTTTGAATACGACGACATTCCCACTTCTGATAGCGATGTAACGTTTGATTTACTCGCTACACAAGAGCAGGTGTAGAAGCAACACTTTAAAGATAACATTAAAAACAATAGAACAATTGAGAAAACACCACATTTCGAACTACATAGTATCTACTAACAATAACATAATCCAACAGTTCCAATACTATGTTAAGAGACCTTTAAAAATGGGCGCGCCTTAGCATCTCAAATATTTCCTTTAGTTTACGACGGACTCGGAATGGCGGATGAGTGTAAATTAACTACATGATAGACAGGTGAGCCCAGCAGATGTCTGAATTGTTTGAATGCAAGCTAAAAATACTATGCGCAATAAGGCATGGGTAGCTAGCTCACTTAACTCTCGATATGGACTCTTGTAATGTTTCCGTGGACTTAATAAAATGTAGTAGAGTGCGAGTCGGGACGTGTGTCTTGGGATCTGTACATAGTTGTTTAAAAGTATCTATTTCATGTTTTAAAAGCTTTCGTTTTCCTTAAGCAGTGTGTGAGTGACACTGCCATGTTTTATCATCTGTTGTCTTGATTTAATTTAAAGCGAGAACTTGAATAAATTGAACTACATAATTTTCATTTGATATCCGCCATTAAAACCAATTATTCAGTGAAAATTTCAACCTAATAGCTCCCAAAACAAACGTTCAATAAGGACAGACGGATGTAAATGGGTTCCGTTTTACGGAATTCCTAAAACCGAATAAAAAACCAACGGGTGCGTATCAGATAGTATTATTGACATTTGACGGTGTTGACACAGGCGAAACGGCAGTCTCAAATCGTCTATCGGTTGATAAGGCGGCATGTCAACACACAGGCGCCCGATATCAATGGTTTTATGACTCCCCGACTTCTGAACCTTGTTCATGCGAAATTGTTGGTTCCTGTAGTTGGTTTCTTTATGAAATTTCTCCTACCGGCGCAACCGGTTACGGTATAAAACAACGCGGACGATCTCAGGTTGAATCGTACCGCGCGCCGTATAACAATTTAGCTTCAGCCCTAATGTTGTATTTTCATCTGTTTCTTTTATGTTATGTTGGTGGTTTTAAATGGTGACTTCCAAATAATTTAATTTACTGTTACTGCAAATAAAGAATTGATTGATTGATTGACTTGTGTTTAAAAAGTATAAAAACATTGGATACATTGTTTTTAACTTTTTGTTAAATGCCGCAAATTAATTTTAGGTATAGGTAGATACTCTAAATTGACGCATTTTATTCCACAAAGTAACTATTGCAAGAGGACCATCTCCTATGCCATTTATTGAACAATATTTATGCCTAACTTGTATTAAAATTAAACACGCAATAAACATGTTGCTTCAACAATAACTCCAGCCGAAGTGGTCGAGTAAACTGTAAAGTTAAAGCATTTATTCAACCTTCAACGGATCGGATGAGGTACGCCGGTACGAGTCGAATGCCGAACAATTTCTGTTTGAGTTCAAAGGCAGCTTGAACCACCGTAACCTTCACTCACGTTCGTGTATTCATTTATCGATCAGAAAATCTCTCCAATTAAATGCCCGAACAGTTACACTAAAATAATTTTAGATAGATTAAATCTTTCTTTCGATGCAGTTGTCGCGTAGCTGGTACGATATCAGATGAACTATTTTACCCTTTTTATTCAATAAGGCTTAATCCCCAAGGAATGTCCGACGTCTATTTATTTGGTCAAGTAATCACCCCACAGTGCTCGATTGTTTACGATTACGATTCAAACGTAATCGAATTTTGATAAGAACGGATGTATTAAAACGGGTCAATCGCTATAAATAAGGCAATCATCGTTTGATTGTATGACGGCGGAATGACTTTGAAAGGCCCGAATCCGTGACGGAGTAATTAGGTATGAACACGTCACTAGCCATGGGTCTCTGCAGCTGCACCCAACGGATATGAAGGGTCACCATTTAATTTCTTCATAAGATCACCACACGAACTTAAGGAATGATTCACTCTGACAGATGTCCCCGTTGTCAATTAGCTTGATGAATGAAAACACAATTTGCATGAGCGAGATCTAACAATGAGTTATTTGCATAGGAACTGATACTGAGCGAACAATAAACATTGTAGAAATCAATAGTAGAAATCCATCGTTTCCCAACGCACCTCACACGGCGATGTCCCACAAAAAGGTAACTCTTTTTGTTACGTCTTTCCTTACGAGAGCGTAAGCTTTCGATGGATCGTTTAGTTTTGACGAATTTATACTAAGACGTGTGACTATAAGCGGACGTGTTATCTGACGTGTCGGAATATCAAGCAGGTTGAACGATTTTGAGCTCGAACGAAGCCCGAGGCATTTACTGCAAGGAGCGCAGGAGTTGTTATTATATTTGTTAGAGCGATCAAATATGGTAAGTCGTACGTATTGATTCGTTAATATATGGAGAGCGCATTTCGGTCAGCTGAGGCCGATCGTAAGTATATGCCGGTTCCCACGGCAGTGACTCGGTCGGCCCATAAAAAGCGGTACGACGTAAGCGTACGTGTAAAGGTAGCCTTAACAAACTCAACGAGCTGTCGATTGTATTTACAATGGACGGTATTAGGTGGATTAATATTAGAACATGTGTCACTTAATAATTGATAACACTACTTTACAAAATTTCGCAACAGAGTAACCCCATATATTTTTTGATTAGTTAGGCATTACTGATTACTAATTAATTCAATTAATATGGCCATCACGTCAATTTAAATAAAAATAAATCAAAACAAAAATAAACTATTTATGGTCAATTTATACAATGCAGTATTTTATTCTTTTGTTTTTGAGGGTACATAGAAAATTAAACATGTGTAGTCATTTATTACGTTTTATTTATGCTTGATATAACTATACATTTTTTTATTGCTTTTCTATTCTTGGTTATTCTATAAACTTTCTAAGTACGAAATGAGTAAAATCGCTAAACGTGGTTGTGTTAATTCTCCAGATTTATTTTGTTTTATGTGGCTCGTTTATACCTTCTAAACAAAGACGAGGTGAGAATGTGAAAATATTATAATATTATAATAGTATAATTATAGGAGACTTATTTCGGTTTTACTGTCGGCCACCAAGATAAAAAATGGGTACCTCATTACTGTTGTATAACTTGTATTGAAAAAAATTAACTTGATGAATGGAAAACATTCTTCTATGCCCTTTGCTGTGCCAATGATCTGGCGTAAGCCTACCAACCATGATATAGATTGTTATAGTTTAACAAATGTCACGGGGTTTTCGAGAAAAAACATAGGCAGTATTGTTTATTTCTTACTCTGACTTGAATTTTTTTTCCACGAAATTTAGGAGATTTTAGTGACGAACAGGGTAAGGGGTTCCATCAGGACATCCTTAATATGGAACAACGCTACCAAGGTCGATGGGACCCAGGGATTTTGGGAGACTACTGTTGGTTCCTCATGAGAGAGAATGACCAAGATTTTAAAAGAAAATCACCTTATGCTAAGAAAAAAATCAAGCTAATTTTTTTTATTTAGTATTTATTAGTTCTTTAGAAATATATATTTAAAATAAATGTAGATTTTTGTAAATTTAGTCGTAATATCAATTTGTTTTTTCCAATAAACAACAAGACGTACGTAGATATTTGAGAAATAAAAAATAACAATAACTAAAAATCCTGACGTGATGGCAAAATTCTGTTAATAGATTTAGCTTTAGCATTAGCGTTTTACTCAGGATACAATATTTTCGTTTCTGTTGCGAACCAAAACTGTTTTTTTGTAGAGTAGTGTAATTTAACAACAATATATTGACAATGGTAACTATTATCTATCGCAGTCTGAAATACCCTAAAATGTCTTAGCTTACAATGTATTAATTAACGTATATAATGGATCTATTATATTAATAAAAGCAAATAAAAAATGTTTTCAATAGTCTTTAATTAAAATCATGTTTACTTAAAATATTGTGTATAAAAGAATCATTATCTCAGCTATCTATTGACCTTTACCAATCCTAAGCCTAAGAGGCTTAATTACGAACTAAGCTAGCGGTACTTTGTAAGCTCGACGTTACTCGATAGCCATTCGAACGGCTAGCCGATCCTGCCAAGTCTAGCTCATCTGACATCTTTACGCAAACGCCGGGCTGGCAATTAAGAAAACTCGACGACATATTCTAAATGTTAATTGACGTCCGATCTAAGCGGTATCGTTCCAATTTTTACAAGTTATTACATCGATATTAAATCGATTACATTGATGCTAAGCGACCACGCCTTTATAAAATTATGAATGTTCTCAATCATGTCATAGTTTTTGATTTTGAATCGTTCAAGGAGCCGTGCTTCGACAAAAGGAATGGTCGTGAGAGCGGTTCTTCCGAAGCAGAGAAGCATTTTGTTTACAGCTCAATAGAACAAAAGCTGTAATCAGGTGGTGTTTCATTTGTCGTACACGTGTTTGAAAACCATTGTTTGTTTTACACATTTATTGTCGTCTGACGAAACGAAAGTCTATGGAAATCGCAACAGATGTTCGCTTGCTCGGTTTATTATAACTGATTACGGTACTAGGGATTGCAACAAAAAAGAATTGTGAGAATTGTAAATGGCACTGTTGTATTTAAGACTAATTTTCATGGGAATAGTTACTTAATCTGTGGTAGTGTTAATTACATATGGTTAATCCTACAAAAAGGTCGTTCTGTAACAGGAGTGTATTCGTGCAATCAGGTTATTTGTAAGGACTGAATAGAAATAGAAATAAAAAAATAAAATATTGATGTTAAGTGTGCTGACATAACAAACTATTCTACTGTTCGATTATTCCATTAAAAAGCCTCGTATCACTTAATTATTTATTGAAAGATAATTTATAAAAGGAACAAAAAGGGCACCGAAGTTCACATTCTGGTTTCGACACAAGAATACCTAGTTATTTGGAACACAAACACCAACCGACCAAGTGGAGGAGTCGTGATTTCATTTTTCACACTTCGCCAGTGGTAACATCTTTTGAGACAGGTTTTTTCACTTAGTCGGACTCCGTCAAGACGAATTCCAGTTTTACTGCATCAGAATAAAGTTTAATATGCAATGATTAATGGTTTTAGTGATTTGGGTATATAACCTCATACACAGACGGAGTGACCATCGTACGTCAAATGAAAAGATATGCAAATTTGGATGTCTGGCCGATACGTTGCGTGTATAATGAAGCGTGTGGATCGCTTTTAATCCAAATTATTAATGGTTAATTAAGTTTATCTCAATCTATTTTGGCATCGCAAAACGTTGACCCGATGAATCATACGAATGTCTAAACATCGATATTGTTATGTCCCTGTCTATACGTAATGGGAGTCGTGTGAATGAGATATTTCGTGTACAAATATTCTCTAACAAAAAAATTCAGGTCGACGGTTTATTGGCGACAGTACACGTGCATTCGGTTAGAATGCTAAGCAGTTTCGTGGTAAACACGAGTAACTATGGCGAGTGGTACTGGGCCTGTTATGTGAATGAATTCCAAAGTAATAGAACTAGTTATGTTCCATAGTCGGTGTTGACATCTCAACTTGGGAGGATAATACTTGTTGGTATACTTGCACGTCTGCGCAATGCATAATATAGACAAAAGTGAAGCGTTCTCAAAGCAAGTGACCTATGTGAACCTATGACGTTCCAAATTCAAATTGTGAATTGAGAGAAATCCTCTTTGTTTGAGTTCAGATTTACTTACGTTAAATTCTTAATGGAGGCGTAAATTTGAAAAAGGAACGTTTAAATCATTGGTTGATAACACGTTTCGTATTCGGCCAGCGACTGATTTATACGCTGCTTGTTTGATTAAGAGCTTTTTAAAAGCTAAAACTGTTCAAAGATAACACATAAATTCTGATTTTGTTAATTTTTTTTTGATTATTTCACGGTTACTATTTTAAGATAAGTGGAATTTAGAATTAGTTTAATTTTATGGGTAATTACTTATCGAAAATAATTATGTAATAGATTTGGTTCGACGTTTTAAGTTAAGAGGTGTATAAGTTCAAAATCTAAAAATCACAAGTTATTTAATGCAGTATGCAATATGCACCGAGTCAAATGATATTGTCCAATTATAAAAACTATCTAAAAAAATTCACACGGCAATTATAAAGTTATAGCTATTATCTCGACAATAAAACTTCAGTGTTGCCACAAACAGTCGAAATGACACAATAAACAGAAGGAACCAGCCGAAAAAACTAACAGAGCTTCATTTCGAAAGGATTAATTACTCCGACGTCATTACTGAGAAACATTAAACTCGGAAAGGCGGTCGTAACTCGAAAGTATAACATTTCGGGTTTATATATCTGTGACGAATATCATACGAAACTCTGCTAGTAAACATTAAACATAACTTAGCTAGCGACCGTCGCACCGCGCACTGGCCATTAACAATATATTGCCCTCAATTACAATCATGGCGAAAAAAAGCGACATCGCTCGCGGAATTCGGGACTTTTAAACGAGCCAAGTGAAAAACGAATACTACCTTTAATTTCACATGGCATCGCCGGCATTCAGACGGAGATTCAGGACCGGAGAATTCCAAAAATGAAAATGTCGGCCATAAACAACGGAATGATTTGAATGAAGCATAAGAATTAAAAAATAAAAGCGGAGTTAACAAATTTCGGGAGACGGCCGGCCCCCGCTCACCGTAGATCGCCCGATAACCATGAGAAGGGTAGAGCGTTGAAACCGAAACCACATCAAAAACCTTCTGATCTGTTCATCCGGATCGTAGGATGACGCGCAGCCTCCCGATACAAGTTTGGACATGATTCGTTTTTGATACTTATCAACAAGTTTTTTACTAATCTGCATACCTTTACCGTGGGATCGATGAGTATGTATTCCAATTCGACTATTATTCAACTACTATTCTTAATCTTAACACGTAGGAAACTTACTGAAAACCGATCAAATACACCGAACAGAGCTCAATCTGGCTCATCTAGAACGTTTCGCTCGCAAGAGGTGAATACTCAATGGCCCGATTTAATCTGTGTTTCAATTTGTCACATGTAAATAACATTCGAAGTTATTTTAGATCATGGTGGTTCCCACTATGACGGCCTTTGACACGTCTATAAATTCGCCGAAGTACCTAAGACGCACGTAAGTACCACGCCACCTCCCATACTAAATAATGGCTGCGATTTATTCGCGCGGTCGCCGGTCGGAGCATGTGAGCCGCTACGACTCAAGATTCCTAGAAAGTGCGCGCGTGTGATGAATAAAGACGGGAACGCAAGGAATTTCATCATTGCAGATTTGAGGGCTCGACGCGCCCTCCAGACGTGAGAACCGACGTTGCGATCTAATAAAAACTCAACGCTTCGACTTCTAATCCGATTACAGATAAATTACAACGACGAACGAATTCCATTTTTAAAATTTAATCTGTCCGACATCACTCAACTGTGTCAATAAAGCACTTGTCATACAGAAATCACTCGCAAATTACGTTTCGACTTCGACTACCTTATTAAATCGGTTCCTTTGAACGATTTATTAGCCGTAAATGTTTGAGAGTAGTTAAATCGTCGGTATCTGACCGTAAATGAGCGTTCGTTTTAAAAAGGGAGTGTTTTCTTAGCGCTGTCGAGTGGTCTCGTAACTCGTAAGAACGAGACCGGTAAATTTTATTGTCTACTCATGCTGCTGATGAGCTTATTTTCTTTATCTCCTCGTCTATGACTAATCGCTATTTACGATCGGAGTATTCGGTTCCTGTCGATGTGATGTTATTTTAGCGCCCGAGAACTCGGAATAATTGGGATAGTCGATTTTATTATGCGATAGTTGGTTTATTTAGGCGATACGATAACACGTCGTGAAATCCAGCGGCGTTAATTGATAGTTGCTGAATACCTGCGCAGTGGATCCGAACAATGAAATCGGAATAATTATACTTACACGCTCCGATTATTTAAATTTGAGACTTATGAAACTAAGTAAAGCAAAAACCTCGAGGACCCCGGTCTACTCTTACGTGGAATTTCGTTTCGCAATCATTTTTTTGTCAGACATTAATTGCTGCTCGTCGCAGAAGAGATAAAAGACGGTGTCGAAGAGGGAACAGGATCGAATGAGGCATTCCATAGCTTCAGAAGATTATTAAAAGGAGCGGATGTAGGGGTAAGTATTTTAAGAGGTTCCCGGCGCGAGCGGATTGAGATAAAGGAAATTATTAAGAGCTCGGACAAAAACGCCGCAGACGGAAGTTTGTTCGACAACCGAGGACGAGGTATGGTATCGCGTTACTGGCCAGTAATAACTTGATGATCCGTGCGAAGGTTCGCGTTTTCCGTTTTCGATCTAAAACTTACGTAACCAATTGAATAATGATTACAATTCGCTCGTAATTGTTTGTATTTGCGCCCAAATCGTTCGGTTTGGGCTCGTGAAGGCGTGAAGTTTTGCGCGGTATGGAATATGGATTCTTAATTACTTTCTAATGGAGAAGCCGCTAGAGCGATGGCGCTGGCGGTAAGAACTGGGTTCACACGTGCGACAATGGATTGAAAACGTATTCGATCGACGCCATGTGCTTTACAGTACTATCATTTAGCGATTCGGATCAAGCGTGACGTCAATGTAACGTTAATTTCCGCGAAATAACACACGTTAACTAAGGTATATACGGTGTCGACATCGGTTCGGAGCGGGGAGATGCTACACTTTCATTTAAATTTTTGCTATTATTTAGAGCGTGCAACTATTTACGAAACATGCAAAATAAGTAACAATCTCTAGAATTAGTTACGCCGTTGCTTAGTCTACTTGTTCCACAATAAAGAGGCGAGTTTCTTCATTAAACGGCACGTATGCATTAATCAAGTACTTGATGTACATACATCACTCACGCTTACATAAGTTTTATTTATTTATGTGTCGAGAACTTCAGTGAAAAAATCTGTAAAGTGTCAAGCCAGCGTATCAAGCCACGCGCAATGTAGGGTTCCGAACTATAGACTATTACTCATTAACTACTTATGCTAACATAGCCGTGACAGTTTTCCTTCTAAATTCATCATATAAATTATTTTTGAGAATTTTTTCACTTGTCCAACTCCATCCATTTAGCCGGCAGGGGGGAGGACACTTGACTCTACCTAAAATTAGCACTTTAAAGCCGAATATTTCGCAAATGGACCCTAAATCCAAAAACGTTTTCAAAAAACCCATGATATTTTTGAAAGACCTTTTCAACAATACCCCACATTATAGGGTAGGTACGCGACGAATAAGGGTTATTTTTTTAATTTTTCTTCGGAACCCTAAAAATGAAGATCTATGTGAATATTAACAATTAATCTTAAAGGTCTTTATTTAATAAAAATTCAATGCATTTAACCTGCAATTTTCATTTCGACACTGCTTATATATATTTATAACTAATGTATGCTTGTCACGACTGCATATTTGCTGTTTCGGAACAGAACACAAAAGTGATTAAACCGCTCGATTCTTTTGATTTAATTAACCTTAATTAAGTCCAAGCACGCTAGTTCTTGCTGGCGCGGGCGTCTCACGGAAAAAAATGATAAAACTGATGGTGCCAGCTACTGACATTAATTCCTTCCGGAGCTTGCAACACTGCACAGGAACACTCAACTTCACTCAAGGTGTTATTCGAAAATCTTGACGTTCTAATTTTAATTTTCGAGCCCAAAAATTAAAAACAAACCAAGTTTTTACAGTGAGTGTTAAAATTCAAAGAAAAATTCTAAATTCGATTTTGCGCACGAACATTAAAAAATAGAAGCAGGTTTTTTTCTTCTGTGTACATAGGTTTAAAATGGGAGAGATAATTGATTGTCAAGTTGTTACTGTCACTTAAGGCTGTGCATTGAGGTGTTTTTGTAGCCCGGCGTGGGTCGACCTTCGTCGAGCCTTGTGGGAAAGTGACTTGCCAAAACGTTCGACCCATTCCCAGGTTCTCACATTGAGGAAATATTTGTCGGACTACCACATTTACTACCAAATAAAACAAAGTCTACACAATCAACACCTGAATCGCCGCGTAACTATGACTTTGTTCGGAACAAATTAACTATTGATAGGTTTTTATCGAAACTTCTAAACAATGACATGTAGACATTTTGTTGAGATAACAGACGTAACAAAGCCGACGATGAGTAACCTCTAAGTTCTAACGCAAGACGGATCTATGTTTAATCCATAAAAAGTATAGTTCATGGCCAATGCGCTAGCGCAAATGAACGCCCGGGCAACTCAGGGCATGCATGCGCGGAAACAGAAACACTGACATTTGCAGTCATCTCTGTCTCGCACACTAGCAGGTGTTTTTTAAAAAACAATTGGTGTTCGATATTTTTTCGCGCTAAAACGTTTACATAACGGTCCCGTTCTGAATGGGCTCGTTCATGCAGGCCGCAGGGTTCACACCCCCGGCTACGAGGGCAGTTACTCTCGGACCGGTAACCTTTAGTCAACACGTGAGTAACAATTTAAAAAACGGGTATGTGAGAGCTCTAATCCGGTCCGCGACATCCGGACTGTCTAACGGAGCTCTTACCGGAGCCGTGTATTACAATATAAAACTTGTGATATACAAACACAAATTGTTTAAGAGTAAATCGAACGCAGCCCCGGTGAGCCGAGCTTGAATACAAATGAGATTTCTTTTTGGAGTGAGCCATCTCTTTCTTAAATGCTGTATGATAAATCGTTTCTACGCGTCGTTAACTCCCGCGCCGCGTTACTTGTAATTTTACTGTTCATGTCAGTAATATTAATATTCTCGTGACCTATTATCGGGTAGGTCAGATCTACGTGCAGGCTCGGAGTCGATTTATTTCACGGGGCTTATGTGATAAAAAGTTGGGTCGCATCACTTCTCCAGGGCTGAAACGAGATATAGGCACCGTTAGCGCGCCGACTCGCGACCGAGCGCGTCATGTTTCAAAATATTGTGATGCTGGCCACTGAAGAGTAAATTAAATTATGTATACTGATACAAAACTTTCGCAATTCGCTCGTTTACGTTGCGTGGCTTCGTTTTAATTGTGTAGTTAGAACGCCTCATCCGATGACCTCTGTAAAAAAGCGAAGTCTGTCTAGGGCGTAGCATCCGAATGCCGCGCCCGCCGATATTCGTGACCGTAAATTGTGCTACCACAACCGGTAAAGGTCGCGATGCGTATGGCGCATATTATTATCTACTCTGTAAATTCCATTCGCGGCATATTGCCACGGCATATGGGAGATGTTTCACCGCAACGTCGAATAAGATAACCGGCATATGGCGTCGATTCCATGGCTTTCATCTAAGCTTAACCTGTCACTGAAATTCGATAGACGGGGATTATTTCGCGTCGCTTTCGCTCAATTGATCGCGTCACAATGTCTGTATGGAGGAGTACGTGAATTTAAAGAGGAAGTTTCAATTTAGCACCAATTCAAATGGAATGAAACTGCCAGTAGAAACCGGATGCACATCCATGTTCGAAAAAAGTTTAGAGTTTCGTCTATCCACGTGTTGTGCTCACTGCTAACTGCTCAACCTATCTTTACCTGCCCGGTGACCGGCCGTCACGTTTTCTCCAGATGGTCCGACCGTCCGAGCTTGTGCAAGCCGACCTAGCAGCGATTGTTTGCTCAAACATTACGAGACGGTATGACATTTGAAGCGGCCCGCTAAATAAAACACAAACACCTCTCCGAGCGAGTGTCCACAATGGTTCGTGGGTAAACTATAGGCAATTCACGTAGGCGAAATAACAGTAACTAAGATCCAATCAAGATGTCCGTTATCCTTGGAATCGAGATAGATCTGAACGTAAGCAAATAAATTAATGGTAATTACAATATCGAATCACGACTCCGGCCGGCCGCTCTAATCGCGGATGAAGATGAGAAGGCCACAATGGAACCTGACAACTCTGAGTAAGACCTGTACTGTACGGCTAACAACAGTAACAACATGCCCGGTCATACGGCGACCGAGTTCATAATTAATTAGAAATGAACCATTGAACGCTGTAATCCTCCCACGCACTGGCTCGTTAAATCATCGAGTATTCTTATCGTCATCGCTTCTGTCTTTGAATATAGAATCCCGTAATTTCTTTTTTACTATTATTTACGGGCGACCGAGATGGTTCTTAGTGGCCTGCGTGTGGATTATTAGAATTTGAATGTTGGTGGCAACGAACGTTGATTTATGGGTGTAGGGTTGCTACTTAATGCTTCTTTAACGATGTATTGATTTTACTGGCGCGATGAAACGGACTGGACGATGTTATCGATTAAGCTACATAGATAATAAATTAGTTTTCTATTCACTTACCGGCCACGTGAAGTCAAACGGGAAGACGATGGGGTTGCTGAATCCTTCCACGTTGAGGTTAGGCACATCCAAGGAGTTTCCACCGAGCACTGGTGTTGTAATATCACCGAACGTACACGGCGAAGTGGTATCGATATTAGCTTGATAAATCTTAAGGCACACTCGGAATTTAGTCCTGCACGGCGCCAAACACGGCGCATCACTACTGGAGGAACCATCACAGCACTGCCCACTATTTAGCCTACCCAATGAGTTCGTAAAACTTTTTATCCTAAGCTCGAAGGAACCAGATGTCAGCACCTGAAACAAAGGGTATCATGTTAGTTTTTCTGTCAAAAAAAATTGCATGAATTGAGTTATTCGTTTTGCAAATAACTGATAAAAAATAGTCAACGAGTTCGAGAATCAATAAACAAATAAAACCTAAGGAAAAAGCAGCTAAATAAGTTTTTCTCTTTGTGTTATATTAATATTTTGTGAATTCAAACTCATTTCTATTTTATCAAGAGAAGCGTCAAACTACACGCAATACGTTTAAAAATCTACCACCATAATTAACTCAACCACAAGAGTCGTTAAACTATTCATCAATATCGTAGCTTTTAACTAATTATACAAATGTCATTACCGTAGAACAGAAATGTCTGCGCATACAACTTGGGTCAATTTATCAACAAGACAGTGACAACGCAAACACCGGGCTAGCTATATAGCTCTCGTCGCCACGAGATGTGATCTGCAAACACGCGGTATTTGCACAACTGCTATTGATCCTGTTGAGATATTGACTGCTTGTATGATCCTTGTATGACTTTATGGATATGAATCAACAGATGCATTTACAGGATTCAGTGCGACGAATGTTACCCTAGTGATTAAAATTACGAGCGTTTTATCTGTGGTCGAAAAGAATGTCGGCGGTAAAAATTTGAATTTCGAACATTTTTTTTTCTTATCACTTTTTTATTGTATTTAATATATTTATTAATTTAATTTTTAGTAATTTAGTTTTACTATTTTTTAGTTTCGAAGATAATTATGTAAAACGTAGATAAGCAGGGTGAATCATATTTTTGTGTATCAAATGTCAATTAAAAAATTCTAGTAAGGCCTTTCTTTACTTAAAAGTTCACAACTATTAAGTGTATGATAATGATGTAAATCAAAATAAAACAATATTATACGTAGACATATTTGCGTAACTGTCACATATTAACGGTTACTGGCCGTCCGATGTAGGTCGGTTAAAAATGGGGTGGCCACGTGGGGTGGTGACACCCCTAACCCGATTCTAAATTCAAACTCGTTTATGATGAATGACGAAATTATGGTTTATTTTTTCATTAACCATTTTCTTTCTTTTTGGGTTACTAGTTAAACTCGCCCCCAGCGTTGTTTTAAACGATGTTTTTTGTAAAAATGCTATCGATTTAACCCCGTTGAAGGATACGTCGTCGAGAGAATAGTTCGAATTCCCTTTTTTGCTATATGAATAATAATAGCTACCCTTTGGAACCGCGCGCCTAGGGCTGACAAAGCAATGTCATTTTAAATCCACTGACTAAACTTTTAATTAAATTATACTTATCGATAAACACATGATTATTACCATAGAACATTTATAATAATTAAGTAATAAAATAAAATACATTTTAAATTTAGTTTGAATACATACTTTCAAGAATATTTCTTTAAATACCTTTAATCCTATTTATTAGTACTAAAATTCATTGAAATGTTACGCGTTAAATTCCACGCATGTACAATATTTGATCTGGCAACCCTGAGTTGAACCCTTGCCTGATAAAGAATGCGCAGTTGCTAGCATGTGGGATCAACTGGTTTAGCAATGCATTAGGGAAGAGGTAACACTTTGTAAATAATACCACCTTGTGCTAACCGACGTACAAAGTGCCATCTTTAATAAACATCTTTTTGTTCTGACGTATTTTTTTATTTTTTATCTATGAATAGCGGACATTGAATATTATTTTTAATTAACTAACTTACTGGCATTTACTTCATGGTAATTATGCACACAGTTGGTTTTGCACCGAATGCATACAACTAATTCAAAGATACATTGTAACTGGCTCTATAGACTGGCAGCCTTAGAATTTAGTAAAAAAGAAAAATATGTTCGAAACACAAAATTCGAAAGTGGAAGTTATTATAAGGCATCGGAAGGAAGTGGTATGTATTAAGTTATGGTCACCGTCTTAGCAAATCATTACCGGCCGCGATGTCCCGTCTTCATACAGTGAAAAAATATATTGTTTCCTGCGCTTTCCGTCAAACGATTTATTAAGTACTGTAATAAAACTGTACCTTCATACATGCAACGGATGTCGAAGGAAATTGACAGCGTTTTTCGAAAGTACGGTAAACTTAGTTCATATGAATACGTGACTTGAAAAACGTAAAACTTTCAACAAAAAGTTTTACTCGATTGTAAAAAGATTTCGAGTAATTGTGTAACGGCAATATTATAAACAATTTAGGTACATCAGCGTGGAAAAGCAGTTAATAAACTAATTAAGATGAACAATTAGATTCTCACGTTCAATGAACTCGCTTCTGAACTTGTCAAAAATTAAAGAGAAAATGAAGAACAATGAATCATTCATCGCTTATCTATACCAGACGGTGGGTCTGTGGATTTGAAAAATTAACCACAGTTTAAACAAAGAACGGCGTAAAAACGACACCAGATTTCAACAGACTTCCTGCCTTGTTAGGGGGTTGAATTCACCTCTCATCCGCGCAAAACTATACCCCTCTCGCTTAAAACACGAACAAAAGAGCAGGATAGAAGATCTCCACGTGGATCAGGTACAAGCGGAACCGAAAAAACACCAAAAACATGCGGGCACTCTAAACATCCCCTTTTTTCACTACATTGTTTATCAAAACAGGCATAGTAGCACAGATTATGATAAATTGTAGCATACTGATTCAACCTTTATAATTAAACCATTTCATTTCAGAGATCAAGAATTTGAGCTTAGTAATAATTATAGGTTATCGTAAGAGTTTATAGCGAAAATAAACACGGCGGGACGTGGCTCAGCCTAGGGCGACCACAAATTAACAATTAAATAATACTTACGGACTACCGGATAAGTTGTTTTATAATACCTTCAGGCGCTTTGACGCGATGATTCTATGATTGATGTTTAGTTCATGTTTTAAAGGCGCTAAGCATTAACTGTTGCTTGCATACATCATACATAGGACTATTAAAACCGTCTGGTAAATTAACCTTTAAACGAGTAATACGTAAAGAATTTTTGCTATGGATTAATAAGCATAGTTTAAAAGTCATTAATATGAATTAATGAAGCTTAATCAGATAATAAAGTAGAAATTTGTCGTGAGAACACCAATGACGTCTTGTTTGTACGACTAAATCTTGCGACAGGTTTTGAGTAATCAATCGTATAGGAAACGACTATTTACTTATAGCCCGTGAGCCACGTACGAGTATAGTAATGAATTAAGTTACGCGTGTATCTCATTTATTTAACATACGACTTAACATTTAATGCATTCGACGTGTAGTCGTGAACATCAATTTTTTTTCACTTTGGAAAGTAACGCTGGCACGTAACATTAATTGCGCCGGCGCAGGCTCAACAAAACCGTCCAAATTGATTTTGAGTACCTAATCGCCTATCTCGCAACACAATCTCCGTTAACATATCGCTTTGCATTAATTCCAATCATTTTAATTACGCCACAATATGACCATCGTTTGTACACATACTTTATCCCAAATTGCTTTGACGTTGTGATTTATGTAGGCGCACGCTTCTGCGTTACTACCACAGAGTACCTACGTCAAAGCCGATGCTTTTTGACTCGAGTTTTACAGAGTAATGCCTAGTTAAGGAGTAATAATATGAACATCATTGCATGTAAGTAAGCCAACAGAGTAAACACTCGTCCAGTCGGCAGGTTGCGCCGAGTCTAAAAATAGCGCAAATAATGAAACACAGGGGAATGTTTTTCATCTCGGCCGTTATACACGCGCGAAATGTGTTAAAATAAACACCCAAACACAGTCTTATTATAGCGCGACGATGTGGCCACTGCATTTAATTCGCAATCAGACATTTAAATTTGGAATACGCGACCTGGTATGATTTATTTTTACTGTTATTTTTTTTTATTTCAGTACACATGTTGAACGGTTACAAATGAGGGAAGATCGTTTTAATTGCGAAAAAAAAATCGGCGGGCTGTACAGCTGATGTCGATCGTTCGACGCTAATTAGTTTCCTGACCTAACTTTCGAGATTAACTAGACTTTTAAATTCATTGCACAGAGGGGACGCACGCCAGGTTCGCAACAAAAGGCGTTCCGTTTCAAGGAACGTCTTTGCGCACAAAATAAAAGGACACTCATTCGTCTTAAAGCGAACAAAACGTTCGGAAATTCGACGTTCGCGACAAAAGTTGCAATCTCTTTGTGTTCTGTTAGTTTCGCTGGCAGCTGCACTGGGATAAAAGAAAAGAAACATACGATCTAGTGGAATTCGAAATTCGAAATTAACGGAGAATCATGAGCAAGGGAGGTAATGGGCCCCTAGATTGCCTGGAACGTATATGGAAAGCGCATAATAAGGTATTTTGCGGTTATTTAAGCGCGTTGCGCAAGCGAATTGAGATTTCGTGCGTCGGTGTTGGTTGTATGCTATGATCGGCTGAGTCGTGTACTAAGAAGTACTCTTGTATCATATCGTAAACCAGATCTTCTTGGTCGTATTGCTTTAGGGATTATACGTGTGAACCTGTTGAGGCACCCGATACGGAACTTATTAAAATAGTTTCTGGTTGAAGTACATGAAAGAATTTTAACAAGATAAAAGATTTCATTCGGTTATCTCGCGCGCCTATCCTAATAACAATTTGTCTATTGGTTTACTAGAGAATATGGTGACTTTAACTAACACCTACTTTTATGTGTAATGCGTGTGGATTATTATTAATAGTGATTAGTTTTTATAATAACACAAATGTTTTTCCAATTATTGTTTCTATTGTACCTGTAACGCTGTTGGATTGCCTAATAAACGATTAAATAAATAAATAAATAAATAAATAATGCGTTGAAAATTACCAGTCAATAGTTTATAAGGCGCCAGTGTTCTTCAAAACTATTACATATATCATTAAAAACTGACACTTTTACGCCTGCAAATTGTGTTTAAATTGCATTTTAAGTTTCATCGCCAAGAAGTTACTTGTGTCTATCCTTAAATGGAGGCTTTTATAGTATAAAATAACTATTACCGAGTTATCAATTTACACGTCGCCTACACAGAGCAATTAGTTGTTACAGAAGTTTTATGTATTCACTGTCGTCTATGGCCTTAACTTGCAGCCCACAGACTCGACTCATCTCTTCTCTATGCCTGAAGTATTGCACAACCTACAGTGTTGCCAGCATCGCTGACACATTTACCCAATTCGGAATTTAATAATTTATACAGCCTCACTAAACAATGGGACCTTAAATTAGAAGGTTACCAGTGAACCAACACACAAATCTGGTATGCGATAAATTATTATACGAAATTGTACAAGCATCCTAGCTTCCAATTTATTATCACGATGTCAATTAATCATTCGGTAAATCACAATAAATAGTTATTAAAATTATTCATATGTTTTGGTACGAATGTCACATATTTTCAAATAATAATATAGTGTGTATGTTATTCATGATGATGTATCGAGATGATATTTAAAATACCTATAATCACAAAATTGAAAATTTTGAAAAAAAACCCACGCCGGACTTAAACAAAAAAAAGAAAAAGGATGGATTCCCTACCTGCTCTATAATGATATCTTTTGAATGCAGAAAACCGCAATGAAATCGGCCCAGTAGTTTCCATAAATAACGGTAAAAGACATACATATACATACAAACAAATAAACAACCTCTAACCATGCTCTAACCCCAAACGCATTTAAATAATCCTTCAAATAAAGAGTCTGATATTGTGTAGCCATACATTACATTACACTTACAATAATAATAAAACTAAGCGAAAAAGTTGCCATAATCGAATCAACAACGATTAGATATTTCTGGCATAAATTTTTTATAAGATCACCTGTAAATATTATTATAATAGTTCTGAGATTTGCCAGTCTTATTACCGATCGCTCGCACCTAAACGCGGGAGAAACAACCGATGGAGTATGCGTGTGTTTATAAATAATGCATAATACAGACTTCCCTCAGCATCCAGTTTGGCGGCATTGCGTAATCTGATCAATGGGGCCCATGTTTTTACAGAATCGAGAATCAATTAAACGTCCGGTCGGGATGAAAAGGAAACATAACTTATTTCAAAGAGCTGCAATCAAAGAAATGGACGACATAAATCTCTTTTGATGCGTGACTGCCTCGTTGCATGGACAATGGATTCGTCAATCGTTACATTGTCAATCGAAGTGTTTTGATTATTTAAATCTATTAAGTTAAAGTATGTATGGAGCATTGAAATATAATGTCATAGAACAGACATCTCGAACAAAATGTGTGTCCCACAGGTGTGTCCCGCCCGGGAGGTTAGATTTTCAAAATTGAGCCCCGGTTCTCTTTTTAAAATGGAACGAATCCATTGAAGATTGAAGCCACGTGGCGCCAATGCATTGGGCCATACATGGTGTTCGCGGTTTCGGTTCTATTCGCTAGTAATAATACTTCAATGGTATGGAGATAGTTTGTTACAAGTATTACAAGTAGTATAATGTAAATTGTTGGGTGATTGGTTGCTTTCCCTACAATAGTAGTGACGCACGATATTGCGTTGGATCCCAATCATTACAGAGCCTCATCACACAATACATCCAAAACTGAAGTTTCTCATAGTTAAGCAGTTAAAAACCGACGATTATACAGATTTCGTATAAGGAGCTCTCGTAATTGAGTCAGTTCACATAGAACAAAACCACGTCGGACAATGGACGAAATTATAACAGGGTTAAATGGTTTCACATACTTAAATGCTTATTGCGACCAACATGACATATGACGATTAATTATTATTGTGCCGTTGTGAAAATACGTGCGACTGCACGCCAAATGACTCTGTTTGGAGCCGAATCGGCCATTGCAGCTATTAACATGATTGCTGAGAAAACTAGTAATAGCCACTTTGCAAAGATTGTCAGGCATTTCGGTGATTTCGGCAATTTTGCTGTCAAATGCATTCAGTTCGAACATGACAAGGAAACAATTTTTGAGAAACGTTTCCTCCTGACTGTACTTAGTTACTTAGCGAGATATTTTATAAGCTACATGCAACATATTTACTCAATACAGTACAGGTGCGCGCTCAAACGAGTTGCATACTTAGACGCATATCAAACGATTTCTTTTAAGAAAACTTTTGGTAGTTTATTTATTACAGACAGGTGTGTAGGACAGGTGGCAGATACAGCTAAGCTGGCTGATACAGCCACGTAGCGCCGACGTCACGGCGACACCGGCTAACAGAACTGTCAACCAGCTGAGCGCGTTTATTATGGCGATTTGAGTAATAAAGTGCCAATTAAACCGGAGAGCAGTGATAACGAACCCGTTTAAATTTAAATCATCGGGCGGCAATTAGAATTTGTGTACGTAAATTATGAAAAAAGCAGATGTTAAGGGTCTGGAGAGCCATTACTCGCACCTGCTTGCAATGTGGGCCGCCGAGCGGAGCCGTGTAGGTACAACATACGTAATACAACCTATCGATTATATCACTAACGCAACGAACCCACGTTCCATACCAGCTCCGATATGCGATGTCCTAGATAGCCGCTGGATACTGGGCGCCTCAACAATCTCACCATTAAAACAGTCATGTCGGACAAAAACTGTCGCGACCATTTGCGGTACACTAGAATTTATTTATCGGGTAATAACTCGATCGCATTAGCCTTCGTTGAATTATTTGTATAAAATGGAAATTGGAAATTATTCGGTTGCGGTTTGGTTAGACGTGTATCCGACATCGTTTCCGACGATCACGCGATGCGATCGAGCGAGCTTCGGTAGTAAAAAGGAAAAATGCGGACGCCGAATCCTGCGGATGTATCGGACGTTATAAGGAGCAGCCGGGAGTCCGGGACAATTACATCAATGCACGGCGTCGCTTGGCCCCGGGCAGGACAAACCAGTCCGGGACGATGGTGCAAAACAACGTTTTTTATCGCGACGCGTTCATTCATAATGTATTATAGTGCCTTGAGCTCACGCACCCAGTTGCAACCGAATCTATAACATGTGCCGAGTGCAGTGTAGATTTTGAATTGCTGACCGTATTACGAATGTTACGATCACTCGTCAGAAGAGAGCGGGTTAGAATGAAAATATAAATCAGTTATAGACGTCTCACGTCTTTATTACTACGATTTGCAAATTGCAAGCGAGTGATTTGACGTATTTTCCTCCACATTCAAAAATAAAGAAATAATTAAGACTCGTAATAAAGATCAACTTTTTATGTCACTGTTATTAAGGAATTTTCTCATTTATTACAACCGAGTCACCTGCACATTCAAGACAGGAAAGATACGTGACAAACTGAGCAAAACGACCACGCTTTACATGCATGTCGTTAATAATTAATTGACATATTGTCTGAGGTAATTTCACTGCATCCTGTCGAGCGTAAAAAACAATAACTGAACTGTAATTGACACTCTTAAAAGTTCACTAAAATCACACGATAAAGTGAGAGATGAAGTCCCGACACCGGTTGAATATCGGTTCGTAAATGCGTATTAAATGTGTACATGTAGTTGTAACGGTATATGCGAACACATTAATAAATGAGTGACTACGGTTGCGCGTACGCATGGGGAATGAATGGTTGGTTGATCCCTCGCGAATTGTGCATTATGGGAGTCACCCAGCAATCGATTTTTAGGGGCTGACATTTCGTTTGCATCCAGTATTGTTAGTTTCGTAACTCTATAATTTATGCAATGTCTCTGTAATGAATTTAGCAAAGCGTAGGATCAGCCGATTGGGAAAGCGGGTATCGGTAATATCGGCATGCGCATCTATGAAGTGATTCACCGAACATTTCATTCCGATGCTTATTACCAACAATAATAATAAACACAACACTATCTACAGTGCAATGGATTGCTTATTATTGTTACGCTCAATAAATAATGTTATTTTAGTTAATGGAATTTGAAGAAAACTTATTTCGTGTTATAAAGTACCTACCTAATTGTTAATAAAATAACTAACTAATTACTACATGTCCTTGGTTGATAATAGTAATTATGTTTTGGTATTATCGATTTTACTTCACTTTATTTCAGAAGTTTTGAAACTTTAATTGGGTAGGTATAGCGGTGCCTTCGACTTTAACATTGTTTTATTGAAGTATCTAAATATTTAACTCAAGTATTTCTATAATAAGTAAGTAACAGGATACCTAAGTAATGTTTTCGATTAAGTACTTTCAGTTAGATACTACTCTTGCAGTTCATGTTGGTATTATTACTGAACTCTTCATAGATCAGACTCCCAATGAATTCTACATTAGAGTAATTTTGTATATTTTTTTCTCTTTCAAGACATAAGTTTTAAACTAGGTAAGAGGTTATTTGGGTAGTATCTACTTCTTTTTGCGTTGTTTAGTGATTAGCGACGGTCAACTCACGAACTAGACCGGACTACTAACCCTGCCAGAAATATCGCGCCTTGAAGCAGAGACTCGGCTCGTCTGCAAGCTATTCCGAGCACGGACGGCCGCGGGTTCGTCCTTTTGGAAATCCACTTCATCGCGAAGCCTCGGAATGCATCTAATTTTAAACGAGGAGGCTCGCGACCTGGCTGACCCCGCGCGCCGCCCGTAAAACCTGAACTTTCTTTATAACTATGTAGGATGGTGCTCGCCGGTAAACGTATCGAACACACACAGACGCGACTCCGGGCGGCTCGAGCCGGTCACGACTCGGCTAACCTACACCCTCTCCACTATCCAGGACGATCTAGGGAGCTCGGACTCCGCCACGCTCGTGGGAAAGTGAGTGTCGTGCGGACGGAGCGGCCTCGAGCTCGCGAATCGAGCGCCGGTGAGCTCGCTTCGTGCGAAGCCGAAACGTAAACAAACTGGCTCGCGGCCTCCATGGCGGTGGCGGTGCCCTACCTGGGGTAGAAACCCTAGCAGGGCGACGAGCACCGCGGGGGCGCGCATGCTGGCGCGTCCGCTAGCGGCGCCTGAGCATACACGGGAACGGGAGCCCGTCAGCACTCGACGGCGGCGGATAAGTAATCCATCACTTGCACATGTCTCCACTGAGCGTTTCACTGCGAGTCACACAGCACTAGAGGTGTCACTGGTCGCGCTCATCGGCTTCGGGAACCGGTCGGGTATCGTATCGTGCACTACGTTCGAAACGCGCGCGTGCGGCCGGCGTGTGGCAGCCGTAGTTACGTGTGATCGCGGCGGTGCGTGACGGCGGACTGAGGGCGGGTGGAAGCCGCGGTGCGGGCCGCGCACACCTGGCGACGGCGCTCTCGCTAGATGGCGCTGCGCGGCGCATCTGCCGCCGGTCGTTCCCCTCCCCGCGGCCCCCGCTCGCTCCCGGGACGCCCTCAACCAGAAAATACACGGAAAACAGCCGTCCGCCTTTTGCTGAACGTCGCCGGTCGCGAGACGCGAACACGTGCTCATAGTAAGGCCTGTAAAAACATCGAAGAAGAATCTCTACGCGGTTTCTTATCAACTATTTCGAGACACGGCAAATTGTATCAACATGCTACTTACCAATGATGCGTGTTAAAATTTTTGAATAACTTTTTATTTTAATCTTATTTTGACAGTATATTAATAGTTACAAACTTAGAGGTTTGTTTAGATTTGTTTTGTACGTGTATTATGCAATTGTATGCAAACCTACTATGAAATACATAATATATGAAATTGCTATTGTTCATGTAACAAATGCTCTATATAAAATTTTGCACTGGACAGGAGCTACGATACGGTACTGACTGGTATATATATGTACGGTAGGTTCCTAATTTAATAGATTGATTTGGTAGGTATGTATGTATTAGGTAGGTATTATGCGAAAAATGCAACATCCTACTGCAATATTGCAAGTATATTCGTAACAAAAAATGGAATTGGAATTGCCTAATCAGTTATTTATCTTGGGACCTATCCTATCATAATTACCTTGGTTATGGTAACTACACGCGATAGAACAGTTTTAATTAAAGTTTATTTGCATAACTACTTAGTTACAAGGTAGGTATTAAAATGTTAAAAGTTGCTAATTTATACTAAGAAAAATAATATAATATTTATCTACTTTGTTCTTGTGCACTACAACATAAGGAACTGATCGCGTGGTAAGGGTGCATCCACATATGCTAATTTTCAAATCATAAGTAACAATTATTATATTGACAGCTGTTTCCCGACAAGTGCTGCGAAGTGATAAACATATTCATGAGGCTTCATGTTCGCTTCGGGCAATGCTGCGATTATGGGTTCCTTTTTTAAAACGCTTCGGGTGAACGAAATTCGGGTAGCATCGAAGATTGACTTGATTAAATACGCCAATCAATGACGTTGGCAAACGGATGTGTGTATGCTTTGATGCCGATCTGTAGTTTTATTCCGTTTCATTCATTGATCAAAAGGTGTCAAACAGCCAAGCTTGAATTGATAGAATAATTAAGTAAAACTAAGTAGCTTTTATTTTGTAATATTATTAATTTAAATTATTCTTTAAGAAACACTTATGTAACACAGATATAAATAAAAAACTATTTAACCCTAAAAGAGATGGTTAAAAATTAAAGTAAGTAAGTATGTATGTATGTATGTATGTATGTATGTATGTATGTATGTATATATGTATGTATGTATTCATGGTATTTTTAATATGTATCTTATATACTATTTATAAACAAGTGCACGCTAAATTAATTTTATACCACTTTTCCATTCCTAGGTGTGCTGGAAGAGATTTCTTTTAGAAATAAGCATTGCCTATGTACAAAATTACTTTTATGACCTTTTGTAAAAAACACCTAAAAAACCTGAAACTTAATACTGTGTCACTTGTGAAGATCTACTATAAGACTACACAGTCTCTTATTTATTTTATTTATTTTATTTTATTTTAGACACGGACAGTCATGTACAGTTATATATATGTTACAAAAGAAAAAAAAACTATATTTAACTAAAGACATTGAGTGCCAACACTTATGGGAGAGAATGGGTAAAAATCTATGTAATAAGGAAGAAAAAATCATTATATGTATAAAAAAATTCTGTATATAATTGTATGATGTGCATAAATTATTAAATAAATAATATCAATAATAAAAAAAAAACATATTAGTGCTCGGGTGTCATCGTTTACCGCTCGGAATTCGCGTCGTCAACGGCGACGTCTATCAGGACATCAGAACATGATTTGAGCAAGTCACGTATGCAGTATACCTAGCCGCTAACCCAGTTTTATTGGTCGTTCAGACCACGCCCTGCCACTGTAGGTATCGCTGTGACGTACGCGCCTACGTTTTAATACAATTGTTTATGACTTGTGTTCCGTTTTTGTTGCTTGCTAGTGTATCACAATGATCCAGTTTCAAGAATCTGTTTCTATAACCTATCTCTTGCTGCCGATAAGGAAATAAACTGTCTGCATTTATATCATACGTTTATTAATTATACAGCGCATTGCCCGCGGCTTCGCCTGCGTTTTCAGAAATAAAATGAGGCACTTAAGTACTTAACTAATTAGGTATTTCAGATCAGTCTACCTCTGTGCTAAATTTCATGAAAATCCGTTCAGCATTTTTGCGTGATAAAGAACCTAACTACCTAACAAACATTCATACATCCTCACAAAATTTCACATTCATAATATTTTTAATATTTATCATATTCAAATTTGTAATGTTTATAATATTTTTATTAATCACATTCTTCATTTCTCTAAGGATCCATATGTAGATAAAGTCTACGCAGACGAAGTCGCGGGTAGAAGCTAGTTTATAATATTAGTACGATACTTTCGAGGCTTTATCGTTTAACAAAGTAGGAACAAGTAGTTACCACTGATAATGGCTTCAACCCATTAGTGGTCCTGCCAAGCTTTGCCTGAGGCCTAGCGTCTTCTGCTGCAGTCAAGCCAAATGTCGGAAGTTTTTATGCTGCCTGAAGCTGAAGTCCTCCATCTTGAGTTAACGGCTGCTCTCTAACAATATCAACCGAGGCAGACCACTTTAAGTAACCATCGATGCAACAAAATTTTCAAAAAATTTCGCATTATTTTGACCGGTTAATTTTTCCAGTTCATTTGTACAACGGAGGCGCCATTGGCCGACTGTAAGATGAAAGAAAAAAAATAAATATATATTAAATTAAGTTATTTCTTCCGTTTAATGTTTTAAGCTATTTTTATCTACTTTCAAGAATATAACGATCCTCATAGTAAGTGGTAAACGCTCACATGGATATAAGTGTCACCCTGAGACCAAATTCATCATCATCGAAGAGTTTCTGCAAAGAGTCAATGGCATACATCTATCTCTCTATTGTTATCTAGAAGGAGGGTAGTAGCAAGAAAGGAAGCACCATTAGTCCATCCATCCATCAGCCCTTGGAGGTCCACTGCTGGACATAGGCCTCCCCTAACTTGCGCCACTCTAACCGGTCCTGAGCCTTCTGAATCCAGCGGATGCCCGCTGTCTTCTTCAGGTCGTCGGTCCATCTTGTCGGGGGGCGTCCTGTACTTCGCTTTCCGAGACGCGGGCGCCATTCGAGGACCTTTCTTCCCCAACGGTTATCGGTCCTTCGCACTATGTGGCCAGCCCATTGCCACTTCAGCCGGCTAATTCTTTGAGCTATGTCGGTCACCCATGTTCGTCTACGGATCTCCTCGTTTCTGATACGATCACGTAGAGAAATACCGAGCATAGCCCTCTCCATAGCCCGCTGTGCTACCCTGAGCTTGTGGATTAGGCCAATAGTGAAGCACCACGTCTCGGATCCGTATGTCATCACTGGCAACACACACTGCTCGAACACCTTCGACTTCAGGCACTGAGGTAGTGTTTTGGACGATAAGATATGACGCAGTTTCCCGAACGCAGCCCATCCGAGTTGGATTCTACGAGTGACTTCTTTCTCGAAGTTGGACTTACCCATCTGGATCACTTGTCCCAGGTAATTGTATTCGTCTACAACTTCGAGAGCAGCGCCGTCAACAACAACCGGTACGGGTGTGACATGGACATTCGACATGATTTTCGTCTTGTCCATGTTCATCTTAAGACCCACCCGTTGTGAGGCGCTGTTCAAGTCCCCGAGCATTGTACCTAGTTCCTCCAGGGATCCTGCCAGAATGACTATATCATCGGCATATCGCAGGTGTGTGATGTATTCGCCATTGATGTTAATGCCACGTCGTTTCCACTCCATCAGCTTGAATACATCTTCCAATGCAGCGGTGAACAGTTTTGGGGATATAACGTCCCCTTGCCTGACACCTCTCTGCAATTGGATGGGGTTCGTGGCTGTGTCGTGTACTTTGACGGACATGGTGGCTGATGAGTACAAATACTTCAACACCTCGATATACCGGTAGTCGATCCGGCACCGCTGAAGAGAATTTAGTACTGCCCAGGTCTCGATAGAATCAAAGGCTTTCTCATAGTCCACATAGGCGACACATAACGGCAGATTATACTCCTCGGTCTTCTGTATAATCTGCCGCAGTGTGTGTATGTGGTCTATGGTGCTGTAGCCTTTCCGGAATCCTGCTTGTTCGGGAGGCTGGAAGTCGTCAAGCCTGCGTGCAATGCGATTTGTGAGCACCCTCGAAAACAGCTTATAAACGTGGCTCAGAAGTGCGATTGGCCTGTAGTTCTTCAAAAGGGCTTTATCGCCCTTTTTGAAAAACAGAGTCACCACACTTCTGCTCCACGCTTCCGGGGTAGTTCCAGTATGGATGACGGTATCAAACAGTTTTTGGAGCGCCACTAGGAGGGGTTTCCCCCCAGCTCTTAGCAGCTCGGCGGTGATACCGTCATCTCCCGGTGCCTTGTTGTTTTTAAGCTGTTTGAGGGCCTCTCTGATCTCATACAGGCTGACGTCCGGGATATCCTCTGTGTAGTGCCGGGTTAATTTAGCTCTCTTGTCGCTCTCCTCACTGGGAGGTGGAGCTTGAGAAGAGGTATACAACCGTCCGTAGTATCTCTCAGTTTCTCTCAGAACTTCAGGTTTCGACGTAACTATGGTGCCGGACTCGGTCTTCAACCTCGTAAGCTGACTTTGCCCAATAGACAGATCTCTGGCGAACACTTTGGAGCCCTGGTTTCGCTCTATTGTGTTTTGAACACGATTTGCGTTGTGTTTGCGCAAATCGCGTCGCCTGCCCTTGGAGATCTGTTCATTGAGCCGTCGGTATTCCACCATAGAGGTTGGAGATTGCACACATAGTTCTCGTCGATCCTTCATAAGACCGAGAGTTTGTTCTGAGAGAACTTGAGATCTACCACTGGGGTGGGTCTTGAAATACTTCGACCCTACCTCGTGGACAGTTGCTACCATCCTGGTGTTAAACTCGTCCACCGACGTGCATGATTCTAGGCACGCAAAACGATTTTGCAGCTCAAGTTGAAAGTTTTCGGATCCCTGGATTTGGACAGGTGTTGGGCGAAGCGTAGACTTCATTAGGCGTGACCGTTCCAGTTTTACGTTAATATTTAATGTGCCTCTTACAAGACGGTGATCGCTTCCGGTTTTGAACCTGCTGATCACAGAGACATCATTAAATATGTGCCGTTTGTCTGCCAGAATGAAGTCTATCTCGCTTTTTGTGGAACCATCAGGACTTATCCAAGTCCACCTGCGTTGAGGCTTCTTTCTGAAGAAGGAGTTCATCATAAAGAGATCTTCCTTCTCCAAAAAGTTGGCCAGCAAGTGTCCTCGGTGGTTCCGTCGTCCAATTCCGAAGGGACCCACTTTCCTCTCGGCGCCATTTTGCGCGCCCAGTCTCGCGTTAAAGTCCCCCATCACAACTGTGAAATGAGCTTTAGAGGTATGTATGGCTCTACTGATATCCTCATACATAACCTCTACCTCATCGTCGGGATGTGTCGAAGTCGGCGCATATACCTGTACAACCTTCAACGAATATCGTTTGGATATTCTGAGTGTAAGGTACGCTACCCTGGCCGACACGCTCCCGACTTGCACAATGTTGTTGACGAGGGACTTGTGGACGAGAAACCCGACACCACCTTGGGATAGATGTTCGCCCTCCCGGTGATAGAACAAGTTTCCGGATTTGAGTATTATCGTGTCCTCCCCCTGTCTTCGAACTTCAGATAGACCCACAATACTCCAGTTTAACTTGTCTATCTCTTCTTCCAGCTCTTTCACCTTGTCGTCGGTCCTCAGTGTCCTGGTGTTACATGTTGCCAGGTGCAGAAGTCGTTGTTTAGATTGGTAGCCCGATCTCTGCCGGCGATTCTTAGCACCCCCTGCCCCGCCGTTACCATGGCCGCTACCGTAGCCAGGAATAGCGGAGCTGCCGGGGACTGGGGGCCGAGGCTTGGTTTTGGCTGTCATAGGGGGGTTAAGCCAATAGTCACCGCGCTTGGCCAGTGCGTGTTGGTGTCCGCAGTAGATGTTAATACTACTCAGGAAGACGCTGCTGCCCATCTCCTGGAATATCCCATTAGTCGCCTTTTACGACATCCCAGGAAGAGGTAGGAGTGGTGCTATTCTACTAAGTGGACCCGGCACCACACGGGGCACCATTAGTAAAACACCATAACTCTCACAATGCATGAGTAGGTCCCGACGAATTAAAACAACAGGGATCGGCAACTTTCAACAGGAAGGAACTGACCCCATAGCCTCGTCTGTTGTTCACTAACGGAGCCAAAGTCACCTCTAGCAATAGCAACCAAGACAGCAGTACCTGTGCCAAACTATAAGTAAATCTAAAACTCTTAAAATTCCCATTATGCTGGGAACTTTGGAATATAAAGCATAAAACTATCTTCTATTAAACATAGTACTATCTTGCATAAAAATTTTAAGTCATTGCAACATAAGTATTCTCCAAGGTTTGCAACCAAACACATACGGAAGTTGAATTAAGTATATGGATGCAGCTGTACACAGAAATAAGTAGACGCAAGCAATAAATGTATAAAGTAAACAAATGTAAATGTAAATAACTAGTCGCCAATGTAAACGCGCCCGAATTCTATGCTCATTACCTCAGAGCTACAAGTATGTATCTATTTATTTTATTTTTGTGAATATAATACAGTCGGTATCAAAAGTTATTCTTGTTCCACTGTAAACAGTATTTTTGTTACTTTACCTAAAAGGCTTCAAAAGTTTTAGCACCGACTACAAAACAAAGTATATTTTTTTAGTCGAAAACAAGTTGCAGTAACTTTGAAGTCACTACCTATTTTTTAATATTTGACAACTACATCTTTCTAATATTAGCATAATGCAAAGAAAAATATTTTATCTACAAATAGTTCCAAAAAAAGTTGTAATAGCCATTGAAGTATTATAACTAGCGTAGAACCGACACCGCGAACATCATGTATTGTATGTCCCAATGCATTGGCGCCACGTGGCTTCAATCTTCAATGGATTCATTCGATTTTGAAACGAGAACCGGGGCTCAATTTTGAAAATGGAACCTCCCGGGCGGGACACACATTTTGTTCCAGATGTCTGTTCTATGACATTATACTTCAATGGTAATAGCACCAATTGTTTTAACACCGAGGCGAGGGGATATTGAACAAGGTAAGTATGCGTACAAATATGGGATTCTATTTTATGACTCATGAAGTCAGCGGGAAAACTATGAATCTAGTCTTCATAATAAACTTTCGGACATTATCATTATGTTGCTACCATGCTCCCGTTTTTCTTTCTAGGTCACTCACTTTACCATCACGGTCTTGACATATATACGCAGGTAAAGCTATTTAAAGCGCTTTTATTACGAATATTACGTTTGCAGGTCAGGTCTGAATCTGCGAGGTCAACAAATTTTTCATTAATATTTTCTTTGGGCAACTTTTTGATGACTCATTTCTGCCTGTAATTTTTGGGGCTTAACTAATGGTCTATTCATGTTTTTAGAGGCCTCTTATAAATTACCTAGTATTTTTTGTCTGCGATTTACGGAGGACGAAATATTTTCGTTTGTTTTTCGTCCCTTCGTTGTTCGAACGCAAAATTATTGGTTGGATTTTTGCGTGGTTTTTACTATGAGATACTTATAGGTCTTCACAAAAGCATCAAAAAATATTTATGAGGCTTTTGTTTAAATTTACTGTTCTACGTCTCTGAATATAGATTGAGCCAGAAAATCTATGGATTTTCCTAGATGTATGAAAAGCTCCTTACCTGCAAAGCATCTTAAGCCTGGCGGTCTATTATGAACTCTTAATTCCAGCCAAGTTCCAGTGTAAACGTCAAATTCGTGTTACCAAAGCGGTCACGTGACACTTTTAGCCAATCATGCGTCAAGTCGTTTAAAGCCCCAGAAATGACTTGCCTGGAACATGAATGGTTTTATAAAAGTTCATAATAGGCCCGCTGGTCGTTTTTAAATTTATCATTTTGAGTTGTGACAATTTTGCAGGCTTTCGTAAAAAGTGTGATGGTTGTGATGTGAATGTGTTGAGGGGAGAAAAGAAGTAAAAAATATTCAACACACAATAAATAGGTACTTTCAATCAAAATACTTATTTCAGATATCGCTGACCTATTAAGATGGAATTAAAACAATAATAAAAGTCAAACGCACCAACTCAGAGTATCTAACGGTTACTTAAATCGCTCTTTAGTATAGATTCACCATACGAATTCTGTACTAAGGAGCGATTTAAGTAACCGTTAGTGACTCTGAGTTGGGGCGAAAGAATCGTAAGGCCAATTGAAGTGCTTTATGACCTTTTGATTCTCTAGATTAGAGTGAGAAGTTTAATATTTTAGTGGATTAACCGTTTGCACTCGAGAGGTGAGTCTCGCTCACCACATGATTTATTGCCACAACTCGAGAGGTGACTAAATAAAGAATTTCCGCACCAAAGTGGTGAGCGAGAGTCACCTCTCGAGTTGTGGCAATAAATCATGTGGTGAGCGAGACTAACCTCTCGAGTGCAAAGGGTTAATATTACTACCTTAGTGGATTAATACCTCCCTCCTTGCGTGTATCCCCATAATGTTCTCTACTTAAACATACCCTGAGCCTGACCCTGAAGTACTTGGGTGCAGCCATTTTATATACGTACATCATTTGCACAGTAACTCTGCATGTAATTAGTTTCAGACGTGTTTAGTACTCGTATCATATCAAGTGAATCATGAAGGCTGAATTAAAATAATTACTATTCATTTACTTGTTATCAAGTGGGATGACCTTAATCTGACTACCAAGATCTCGTTAATGTTATCAGACGGAAACTGTGATTACTGCTAATTTGAATGAATGGTTCTGTACAATGTTATAGGCGTTTTATAGGCTATAAGTTTATATATGAAGCTATGTATAATGCGAATTATGTCGTTGTTGTTATTTGGATTTAGGTTTTTTGGCGAGCTGAAATGTCCTGTAGCAAAAATTTTGATAGGAACTGTTTGATGAATAAAAAAAATATATGTAATAAGTTTATTTTAATTATTTTAATACATCTGACAATTATATTTAATTAAATTAATATGAATTGAATTGGATTGCATGTATAAATAATTTGCACTGATGTTGACATTGTATTTCTTTTTTTTTTCTATATTTGCATACCACACTGTGGCTAAAATTGAGAACTAATTTTAAGATAAACAACATGTGTGTACCAATTTTATGCGAATAAATATATTATTATTATTATTATATAAAATCTACATAGGTACCTATTTCTAATGTCCTACGTTACGTACGTAGTAGTACTTAATATTACCTGGCTTACAAGAAAAATAGAGTAGGACATTCTGCACAACTCTGCAGTTTCTAATTTCCCAAACAATGTATTACTCTTTTGCTTCTTTATAATTTTTTATTCTACTAATTTGTGAGGATGTATGGATGCTTGTTACTCTTTCGCGTAAAAACTACTGAACGGATTTTCATGAAATTTAGCATACAGGTAGTCGAATATAGGGTACTTGGCTTCAACTCATTGATAGCTTACTACTGAGCACGCGTCTCTCTTCTTGAGTAAGCCTTGAGCATACTCCACCACGCTGCTCCAGTGCGGATTGGTGGAGGGGTTAGTGGCCAACCCGAGTGTCAGAAGTTTTTATGCCGCACGAGGGCTTCCGACATGGCTTAACGACTGTTATCTTACTATAACCGGGACCGACGGCTTAACGTGCCCTCCGAAGCACGGAAACGCTCAAGAATTTTTTACCACTAGCGGTCACCTATCCAACTACCGACCGGGTCCACTGTTGCTTAACTTTGTCGATCACTTGAACGCTTCCATAGGGTACTTATATTATTGAAAAAGGCGGGAAAAGCTGTGAACTGAGCGTCTAGTATTTTTCTAATGTGCACAGATTAACTTCGATTTTTTTTTAATTTGAATTATGACCACCTGTGGTTATGGCAAGGTTGCCAATGCTGGTATTACCACATGTTTTTCTCAATGAGCTTGTCCGATATGTGTACCGATATCACCTAGGTACTTACAATACATTCTTAGTTCCATATCACAAAGAAACTATCAACATACCAAACAAATATCGTTACTACAGACTACATAATAGATAACAGATTTGCATGAATAATTAATTTTGTATTTGACTACGGAATTCTAAATTCAAAATTCTGTGCCAGGGTTGCTAATTTGAGGAAGCAAACGCACATTCTAGGCGTGGCTGTACGAGTAGGTGTGGCGATTCTTTGTTTAGTCAATTCTGGAATGTCTATTGTTTTTTCCACGCGAAATTTCGATTGAATACACGAATAGGGTTAATGAGGTTAGATTAAGTCTGACGAGGTTAATTTGCGTTTTGGTATTGGTAATATGTATTTTAAATGTGCATTTTAATTTTATTTACTTTTACACGCTATTTACATGAAATGTCGCGTGGTATATACCTACCTGTCCAGACTAAGTCTACAAACTAAGTCTTAAAACTTTTTTGAGAAGTTATTTTTACATTTTTTTTACTGAAAATTGCTGATGAACATGCACTTATCTGATGGTAAGTGATCAGAATCATATCAGTGACACAGACGCATTATCGACGTGTTGCTGATCAAAAGGTAACGGTGGGTTTGTTGGTATTCTACGGTGGGTTTGTTGGTATACATCACAGATTACCTCCAATAGATACCGCATAAGTGAAATTTTCTTAGAGTTTGAACTCACAAAATTTGGCGGAAGGTGCGGCTTGCGGGGGACATCAAAATGCGCTGTGATTGGCTATTTCTAATTCATATTTGAACTTGACGGGTCAGTATTTGTCGAAATTAATGTCGTGAACATGCAAATGCAAGTACATGTTGGCGTTCGTCAGTTGCCTTGTATGCGGTATCTATTGGGGGTAATCTGTGCTGGCAACATACACACACAAAGAAGTACGTGTCTCTACGATGCTACTGCTAGTTGTCAATATGATTGTCATGCACACAGTGAATAGCGACTTCACGTCATTCGTTGCATTTCTTTGCGAAAGTTCTATCTGCATTTTGTTCTAAGTATAATCTATTTTATATTTTAACATGCTTAACATGGGCTTTATTACTTGAGTAAATTTTTGTCTCAACAGTCAAGTTAATTTTTGTACTTGACCTTTTGTCAAGTTATTTATTATGAGAGTACCTATCTTCTTACTATTATCTAATCTCCCACGCAGTTCGTACCTTCTTCAAGGTAGGTTGGTACCAACGTCTGTGACTGCCTACGTAGAATTGAGTAGGTACTTACAATAATAATAGTCTTGACTTCTTTATTTTTATTCTTTAAAATAAAATTTAAATTGAAAACGTCGGCAAAATTAGCAGTAAGTATGTAATTGCTTAAGTCAGATATGTATGTATTAAAAAGTAAAAACGGCATAATTTCCTACTTCTAATCTAGACATAAAGTGTCCAACTCGAGTTATAGCGCTTTACTACCCGCCTCATACGCAATAAAAAAGCTGACGTTTTAACATTAGGTACTTTAGTTGTTATGGACGGAGACAATTCCCTTCAATACCATACAATGGATTAATTACATTAAACAATACATTTGTATGGGAGTAGCACGGGAGTACGGCTGTCTAAGTTGTCCAATGTGTTTACCATTGAATTAATTGTACTAAAGTACAGTACAGCCGACGTATCTTGGCGCGTCTGAACATAGGCTTTGCGAACTGTAGCGCATGTAAGACAGAGATAGCGACACGAACATGTTAACGTGTGACTGAGACATAATACGCCGCGTACCGATCATTGCCGAATTATGTTACTGCGCAGCCTTCTGCGCGAAGTTCAGACGCGCCAAGATACAGCGACCGTACCTACTGTAATAGAACAGACATTGCGCCGGGAGGTTCTATTTTCAAAATCGAGCTCCCGTTTTCTTTTAAAATCGACTGAATCCACTGAAAACAGTTGCCAATAGGGATGTTGACTAATTTTAGGATTCAATTTTATTTTATAGATAGAACCTCAATATTCACGAAAAAAATATTATAAAAATAATAATCTTCAATTTAAAAACAAAAATTGATAAATAAAAATCATTATCAAATTTCTCACCAAAAACGTCACGTGACGTCACTAAACTATATTCAATACTATCTGTCTACTAAGTTTGTTGAATTTCCATATAAAATTATTCCAATGACGTCATATTCTCAAAATGGCGTTTGAGGTCATGTGACAGTGAGTACAATTTTTAACATTTTAAATTAATGATATTTAATTTATTGTGATTGATTTCAATAAAAGAATCATATTTTAGACCTTTAAATGTTACCACTAATATTTTAGACATAAATTTATATTAATTTATAATTAGTGTCAACATCCCTATTAGCAACAGCGGGATTCGCAAACATCGGGTTCGCCGTGTCGGTTCTATACGCTAACTATAGTTCAATGGTGTTTACGGACGTTTTCATATTTAATGTAAGCACGACAGGTGAACATTCTGAACTTTATTGACCGTCGTCTTTAACTCTTGAGATAATTGTTTTTTTTTTTTAATATTGTTGTTGTTTTCTCGTATCGATTACAACACTTACAAGTTACAACCAATGAATGAGCCATTTATATTGGTTTATCGTTCTTTACTTACAGATATTGTAAGGAAAAAAAAGATATTTAGAAAAATACTTTAAATCAACCAGTACCCGATTTTGATTGCAGGATTAGGTAGTTATAAAATAAATTTAGGATTTTTAAGTGTATTTTGGATTGGTTTTTTCTTATTTTTAAATATAGGAAAAACTAATATCTATGCATATCGTGCATAAGTGTATCAGTATCTTACATATATGAATAAAATATTTTGACTTTGACTTTTGACTTTATGAATTGTTTTTTGGTATTTCATAGATAGGTACGTTTTTTTCTAGTTAAGTATGTCTAATGAAACTTAGAAAATTAGAGGTGTCAAGGGACACCCGGATGGAACGAAGTTCCTTTCGATTTAAGTATTGTTTTTTGAAGTGATTCAGAAAGTTTTACAGCGCCATCTCTATACAATTTTCTGAAGCACGCTAGCGCCATCTCTGTAAAACTCTCTGAATCACTTCAAAAAAAGTGTCGTCATTCGTAAGAATCAAAAAGTGTCGTAAGAAAATTTTCCGTCTAGCCCCCTTTCACAACGCGCGATAAGGAACTTCATTCCAATAAATTAACAAGTTGATTTTCCACTAAAAATTAACAATGTAAAAACTTGTAAATGTAATCTGTTGGCTGTTCACATTTATGGATAGAACCAATAGGTAACTTTACGAAATTTGCTCGTAAAATAAATTTTTATGCGACGCCATTCCTTGTTTATGTCCATAAATTCAATGTAAAATGTACAAATAAAACTATGCTTTCGATGTACAAGTTGAGAAACATAATATTTTCTCTCTGGTCATAACAAATAGGTGTGCATACGCATACTAAAATCAATAAACTGCAATTGGATTTCGATACCGATGTTTATAAATTGATATTGGCGTGAAATCATTTATTAGAGATTTCTATTAAACCCGAAATGCTAAAAGATCATAACATGTAACATAAGAAAAATTGTACTATAAGTCGTATATTCTACTGCGTTCAATAGTGTAGTAGTTAACATACGTCTTATATTATTGTAAAAAGATGAATAAAAATATTTTTTAAGATGATTGGTAATAATGATTCATTTGCATCAGTAAAAATAGACAAAGAAAATGTGATTTACAAAAAGACGAGAAGCCAAAATGAGTGCAACCCTTTGGTAAATACTAAATAGTTAAGTAGGTACATATACGTATAGGTAGTTAGGGTCTCCTACAAACATCAGGTAATCTGAATGCAACAATCATATCAAATTGTTGTCGGCCTTAAGGGCAGCAACAGCTTATAGTTCGTGTGTATCATAGTAAAACTATATCATTGATAATCAATTGATGGTCATAAAATATGAAATGAAATGAAATGAAATAAGTTTTATTCGAAGTAGGTTTGTTACACACACTTCTTAACGCCATCGCTTCAACAAATCCCTACCGTGAGTGGTCCCGAGAGAAGAAGCGGCAAGAAACTCCCGGGATTATTTTTTTCCTACTCACAGTTACAGACAACACTTAATACTACTTATTGCAATATTTGATATAAAATAAAGAAAAAAAGGGCAAACTTTTAATTTTACCTCGACCGTTTCGGCTGCGCGCACGCATATTGGCGCACAACGCGCACAAGAATGCACGTTGCGCAACGCGGGCACCGAACCGGCATAGTCTACACTTATATTCATTTTATTCATTCAGTAACGTATATCGAATAATCTAAATTGATGACCTCTAATTCGAATCGACACACGACAAAATTGTAAAAGTGCGTGCGTGATAAAAATGTGTAAATAAATATAATAAAACACTTTTTATTCGTTAATATGTATATGAACTTATTTAATTCAATGAACTTTGTGCTCTTCTAGCAGTATTTAAATAAAATTAAGATAGAGTCCATGTTTGTATGTTTAGGAAGGTTGTTACTGGTTGGAGAGATATTTTACTTTTTAATAAATAAAAGCGCGTGGCGTCGTTTTATTTTGTTTTCTGGGTTTTACAGCTTTGATAGTAAACTGATAATGTTTTATATTTATTAATACAAATTAGTTACCTTGTTTGCATCAGTTAACGATATTAGTAAAGGTCATAGATGACGAAGTACCTTGTGGGCAGTTTGGAGTCTAAATTAACGGTAAACCAGTTTGTAGCATTACAGGGTATTATTATTATTATGTACAATGAATGTACAGGAACTGAAGATTTGAGTATTAGTACCAACTTCGATGATGAAAGCATTTTCGACCTAAAATCGTGACTTGCTGTGAGAATAATACACACTTACATGAGATCTACCACTATCATTCTATTCCTTAATTGTTACACTAATGTTTTTTTATAAATCTCAAATTATTATTATCTATGTACATTCTATGTACATCATTGTAACACAATATATAATACAGATAATACATAATATTATAATATTATATTATACTCTCAATATAGATGACCTATGTTTTTTTTTCGCAATAGGGCTTTTCTTTTTTGAATAATAATTTTTATTCAATATTTTTTTTTTGTTTTAAGATAATTTGTCATTGCGAATTTTCAGTATTTCGGTAAAGGGTAAGTCTGAATAACTCAACGGTTTAACAGGATTAATAATGAAACAATGCCTTCAAATTTGTCAAACGGTGACCTTTAGGCTTACCTTTACAGGTTACTTGTAAAGCGTACGCTGTACTGTAACAGATAATAATTGTAGGTACAATGGAACACCGCCATTTGCAATACAGACTAAAACGGTCTTTGTAGAATTATAGAATATAATATGATAACCTGTGACCGCACCTTGCATTTTGCAGATGTTTTTCTTATAACATTTTTGGTGACTAAACCGCCGTCGTTTCGTTTCGGGAAAAATTCCTTTTTGCCCACTGAAATAATTTTTTTTGTCTGGACTGATTGCAATAATCTTTTCCCAATCCGCTTTTTACAATCCATCACTGAAAACCCCATCTAAATTGGTTAAGAATTTGCAGATCATAAAATTTTAAAATTAGTTACAATTTTACAAGATTATAATGTATCCAATAGATTAATTCTGGCTATATTTTGACAAAATTAAAAAAAAAACTGCAAAAATTATTTTGCACGTTGACAAGAAACTTAATTTAAGTATGTATTGGTAATAAATGGCCGGTGTTTTATTATTACTGTAAAGAAGCTTTAACGAACCGACCACGCGCCATGGTTGGTCACAGCGCCATAATGTAGATATAACGACGTACAGCAATCACTTATGAAACTGCTATATCTACAGCACAGACTTAAGAAAAGAACAGACGGATTGTCAGCAACAAATTCAGTGAAGCACCCATAGTAATACCAACTCCTGTATTTGTACAAGTATCACACGCACACATTGACACCATGCTGTCGGATTGGTCGGACCGCAGTAAAAATTACACATACATGGTAAGCGGGCGGCGTCACTCTCGATGAGACAAGGTGACGTCTGTTCTTTTTTCAAGTCTGTGATCTACAGATCTAGGATATATGATTTTAAACATATATCATCACGGATATGAAACGTTTAGGCTACGATTTTTGCATTTTAAACCGACATTTCGAACCAGTTACAAGGACCATGGTCACAAAATTTGTGTGTATCCGTTTGCATTTAACACGTTTAGGATTCTATTGAAGCATCGCAGGCAGTGTAAGCCTTGTGTCTCAATATTAGTTTCAGCGGGTTTGGGTTTGAATCCTATTTTATGTACGTAGCAGGCATACCAGCAGACGAAACAGTTGATAAATGGAAATAAGGAAGGCATCACTAATTATTTAAGGCTAACTAATTATTTAATTTATCACTCGCTTTGGTAACAGAAAATGTAACAAAAATTGCACTGTTGAGTTCTATAACCTTCTCAAAGGCGAATTTTGCCAATCCGCTGTTTGGTGGATTATGGCCCTACCTATCACTTTGTATGAAAAGGTCAAAGCCCTCTGGGATAATTATAGGTCACGAGGATGTTGATGGCCCAGAAAAAATGGAGAAATTTCACCACTTTTTGGGCCAGTTGCTAAATCAGTCTGTAACCGTATTAGGTTTCCTCGTTGTTTCACACTAAGTTGCTCTATGTTTTACAATAGAGACTGCTCCTCAGAAATAAACTAAAGGGCTAAAAGTGGTCATAGCCGAGCTATAGTCATTGGAGGAGCTACTGGTATGTTCTTAGGTAATCCTTGACAAAGCCAGACCGAGCAATTCAACACTAATTGGCCTATAATTATTTTTTGCCTGGGTAAGGGTAGGTTCCCAAAGACCACGTCCAAATTTGATCCATTAAACTCAATTTGGCCAATAACGCGCAATCTTTACAAACCTATATTCATACCTATATCTTCTCAAATTCTAGGAAAGGCCCGTTGCATTGAGCCACTAATAGGCTGAAACCAACATAATTAAGGATACCACACACTAAATTAGAAGCGAATTCTGTCTAGGAATTTCATTTTGCAAGAAACGGCAAGCGTGTCGATTCGAGCCTGTCTTGCTACGATAGGCATTATACATGCACGCACACTAAAACATCTCTTCTCCAACCAATTACCGTTTGCAATAAAATAATTTAATTCAGGACTGGGTTTTAATTTAGTAGACGGTTACCAGTATTAGTTGACAGTGATGGAAGTCAGAGAAAGTCCGACCCTGGTTCGTTTTGGGTTGACATGGTTGCAGATACATACAGAGACTTTTTACTATGCTTTATCGCTTTCAAGTCTAATGTGTGAGCTGTAACTTGTGGATGAGACTGTGAGTTGTGAATTGTTGATTAGGCTATGAATTTGCAAAGTGACTTGTTGATAAATCTTATAGAATGTCGATGTTCTTATAGAATGTTGATTCTGTTTATGGAATAGGAAAACAAAGATTTTATCAAGAGATTACATGACATCGTAAGAGTTAAAATGATGTTTTTGAAATTATTGTCTGTCTGTATTCTCTGTATATGTGTAATGTGTTAAGTACAATTAATTAACAATAAATAATATTCGCCAATTCGTACACGGCTAGAGTATCGGTATTCAGGCTAATCTCGAAAAGTCAACAGATTTCGTTGCAGTTGTACTTACAACATCTTATTTGATGACGTTTTAACATCATTAGATAAAGATGTTAAAAAGTATATTTCAACCATTGAAGTATTACTACTAGCGTATAGAACCGACATCGCGAACACAATGTATGTCCCAATGAATTGGCGCCACGTGGCTTCAATCTTCAATGGATTCGTTCGATTTTGAAAGGATAACTGGGGCTCAATTTTGAAAATCGAACCTCCCGGCGGCGGGACACACATTTTGTTCGAGATGTCTGTTATATGATATTATACTTCAATGATTTCAACTTAGTGAAATAGTGTTAATTGGACATTAAAACTGAACATCCTTATTGCAATCAATATTGCAATGATGTTATTCCTCGTTAGACCTTAAAAGGCAAAGGGCTTTCTTCTACTTAATGCAGACCTCCATTAATTGCAGGTTGACGTGGCGCACGAGACAGAGCCGGGAGAAAGGCCGACCCGGGGTCACATGGGATGGCACTCGACACCCGCTTAGGAATTCAGTCGAATCACTTTCGAGACCACTTTCCGAAGCTAGCAAACTTTAGCTTAAAGGTACTTCAACTATCACGTTTGATTCAAATTGAAGTATAGTGTACTAAAGTATCGCAGACATTGCGAAAAAAAGTGTCACGCCGGGAGGTTCTATTTTCAAAATCGAGCCTCCGTTCTCTTTTCAAAATCGACTGAATCCAATGAAATTGTTGCCCGTTGGCAAAATAATAGTAATAATAGTTCAATGATTTAAACAAGGATTTTAATTAATTGACCCTCAGTTAATGGTATGGTAAATTGATGATGGGATTGTGTTTTGGTTGTGAAATTGTTGGAATTTTTTTCCTTACTATTTGCGGAAATAAAGCACAAAAGGAGCTATTTCATATGAAGTGATTAAGTAATAACCTCATTATTTGTAGTTAGAGTAATTACTATAATAATTAGTATAATATTCAAATGACTTTGTTCTGAAGTACCTACATGTTTTCTAAGTTTTATTCTACTTGTTTCGAGAATATACGTTGTTGGTCACGTTTTTAGGTGTTTTGGCAGTAATAAGCAGGTCACTGCTTCCTTCTTGACCAAACTTGTTGCACCTTTTGTGTTACTAATGAAGTAATTTTTTAATCTGTGATAATGTCTTTAGGCAGCGGTGGCCACTTACCAACAGGTGGCTTACAAAATTACCAAAACTGTACGATTCCATTCTCTTCGAACTTATTATCATAAGTTATCATTGAAGTATAATGTCATAGAACAGACATCTCGAACAAAATGTGTGTCCCGCCCGGGAGGTTTCATTTTCAAAATTGAGCCCCCGCTCTCCTTTCAAAATGGAACGAATCCATTGAAGATTGAAGCTACGTGGTGCCAATGCATTGGGACATACATGGTGTTCGCGGTGTCGGTTCTATACGCTAGTAATAGTACTTCAATGTAAGATACATTATTTTTTTAGTTTTTTTTAATTAACTCAATGTAAAGTAATGCCGCATACATAATGTATGTAAACTTTTAGTAAAATAAATGACGTGGAATCTTATTTCATGACGTGGAATCTTATTTCAAGTTGATCAGTTGACATTTTGATTAAATATTATGGTCATCACGAAATTGCAACTTTTAATCAGGTTCGTTAATGAATATCACGTTATTAAAAGTGCATCTTTGTTTGACAACCCAGATAGATGATGCAAGATTTCATGGTTAGAATTGATTGATGGAGCAACTTACGTTAAGTAAAGCATTTAAAATTAAGTAACTTATACCTAGCCATATTACCGGTGTTATAGAATAGAATAGAATAGAATAACTTTATTCGCCAGTTTACACAACAAATTAAAGTAAAATAACAAAAAAAAAAAAATGCATGCTATTAAAAAACAAAATATGAGGAGCTAAAGTTTGTTGCGAAACACGGCGAAAAAGGAACACACTCAGCATTAGTTGTGGCAGAGTGCCCCAACCGCTGGGCATATATTGAAGTATTAAATTATTACTAGCGTATAGAACTGACACCGCGAACACCATGTATGTCCCAATGCATTGGCGCCACGTGGCTTCAATCTTCAATGGATTCGTTCCATTTTGAAAGGAGAACGGGGGCTCAATTTTGAAAATGAAACCTCCCGGTGGGACACACATTTTGTTCGAGAAGTCTGTTCTATGACATTATACTTCAATGGTGTTCTAAGATAAATAGTTTTGCACAACTTTTATAGGTTAATGTAAATTTGAGTAATGATTGTTTATTCTAAGCTCGTACCTATGTCTGGGCGACTGCCCTTCATAGCTAATTTTCTCCGAAACTACTAGACCAAATGGGTTTTTGATACTCAAAATTGACTATCCCCCCCTTATCTCCGTAACTATTGAGGCTAGAATTTTGAGAAAAATACAGAAAATAGTTCTTTATTTAGGTATGTTATAGGAAAACATATAAGAAGTCTATAGTCATAAAGAAAACGACAAAAATAAATAAAATAGAAAAATAACGGTACATACATATACATAATCAATGTCTGGAACCCTCTCCACGCGAGTTTAACTCGCACTTGTCAAGTTTTTTTAATGTCATCCTTAAATTGTTTGAGACCTATTCTTTTGAGACCTAACTGGAACTACGGCTGAATCGATGTTTCGTATTTTCGACTTTATTTCCAGAAGCTTTTATCAGACACCAATAAAATAGTATTAAAATTGTCTTAATATTTTATGCGTACTTACTGGAAATTACTTCTCGAAAAAAAAATTTCGAGTTTTTTTTATAACTTATAAGTTAATACTTGATTACAATCCTACCTGATGGTAAGTTTAGTTCCATTCCATAAGGATTTATTTTTCTTATGAATAATATTATTCTATTTGAAGCGCTCATAGCCCTGCGCTTGTGTCAATCCTAAGTGATCGACAAAGTTAAGCAACAGCGGGCGCGGTCGGTGGTTGGATGGGTGACCGCTAGTGGCAAAAAATTATTGAACGTTTCCGTGCTTCGGAGGGCACGTAAAGCCGTCGGTCCCGGTTGTGATCATTAGATAACAGTCGTTAAACCATGTCGGAGGCCTTCGGGCGGTTTGAAAACTTCCGACACTCGGGTTGGCCACTAACCCCTCCACCAATCCGCACTGGAGCAGCGTGGTGGATTATGCTCTAGGCCTCCTCTAGAGGAGAGACTCGTGCCCAGTAGTGGGCCATTAATGGGTTGAAGCCAATATTATTCTATTATATCATTGGTTGTATGTAACGATAAAAGTTAAGTGTGATTCAATTATACCGTCACTTGTTTAGATTTTGTAAAGTAGATAGCTATTATTTTATTATACTTCTCATACGACAGCTAACAAACAAGTATTTTGTCGATATGTCCAAACATGTCTAATTCTGTTTTAATACGAGCCGACGATTCGTTACAAGTGATCCTTATGAAAACAGCATTATCGTAACTTAATAACATTCAAATTTCTTTAACAAACATAATAATTCCGTGTTACATAAACAGTTTTGTTAATTTGTATTAGACGTCATTACGGATTACTTCAGAGATACGTTCAAAATATAATATGTTTTCGTTGTCAAATTTTCAGATAATTTAAAAGGTTTGGTGGTGTTTATTTTAATTGATGATGCGAGTTATCGTTCGAAGTACTTCGAAGTTAGTTCGTTCGAAGATCGTTCGATCGAAGTTGTGTAATATTGTGTGGTGTGAAATGATATTTACATAATGCGATAAAGAGTAAGATGCGTTCGGTCGTTTATTGGTTGTCGTTAATATAAGTTAATTTATTACTCAAATTACTCGAAGCTTCGATTGGAATTCGGTCAGTTGGTGGATACGGAAACGGGTGCTTAGCTCGTGGTCCATTATATCGACTGTAATGCCCTGTGGCCATACGTTTGTACAATATTTGTGTTAATACAGGTTTGTATGGAGGAATTCATTACGAATTACTGGTCGGATAGGCTCGGAGTTTCAATGATATTCTAAGCTGTTCTTAGATAGATAGATAACTTGTTTGCACACCGCATATTATACAATCGTACAGGAAAAAAAGATGGAAGTACAAAACAACAGGCGGTCTTATCGCTACATAGCGATTTCTTTAGTTACATCTGTAGATATTATAAGCTTAGTTAAGTATATCTGTATTAGCAATGTAAATATATGCCTTGTTTTAGTGAAGGAAAATATCGTAAACTGTGCATCTACGAGTCCTCCATAGTGTCTCAATGAAAGGTGGGTGAAGTTTGCCGTTCCACACTACATTGTAGACTGTATATCAACATTGTAGACTCCATAGTGCAATGACCTCAATTGAGCCTATACTTACCCGGAAGATAAAAGAAATTAAAAAAATTGACAAGTGCGAATTAAACTCGCTTGGAGAGGGTTCCGTACGTTGATTATGTATTTACCGTTATTTTTCATTTTTATTTATTAATGCCCTTTTTTTAAGACACCTCTTATAGGTTTTTCTGTAATATATAAGTTAAGAATTATTTTCTTTTTTTTTCAAAATTCTAGCCTCGGTAGTTACGGAGATAGGGGGGAGGGGGGGAATGGTCAGTTTGTCTTCAATTTTCTTTCTTTCTTGAATAATTTTAAAACTATCCATTGTAGAACTATAACAAAAATATATTTGAAATCCTTATAATAAGCCCTTTCATTTGACATGTCACAGATACAGTTTGCAAAACAGTTTTCTTTTAATTTTGATTTCATTAAAAAAAATGTTTTCAATTTTTTTATTTCTACCTACGTCTTTGGGTCACAAAAAATCAGATATTTTAAGTACCAAATTTCAACTCATTTGGTCCAAAAGTTTCAGAGAAAATTGTCTGTGAAGGGTGGTCGCTCAGACTCACGAGTGATCCTATAAGGGTTCCGTTTTTCGTTATTTTCGTTTGGAACCCTAATTAATGCTACACACTGATATACACTAGGATCCCTGTGTCTTGTGTGCCAAGAGCAACTCAAAAAAACATACACACCCAGATCGAGAAATTATGGAATCATTATTCTCAAATCCTTGTCCTTTGATCGACAGTCCTTCACAATAACCATTGTGCCATATGGTAGTTTATCGGTACATATATAATAGTTTCATATGTAGTTAAACTCAGAACTATGGGAACCACCAGACAATGGGTTTTGGCTAGGATCGAGATTGGCAGAGTGCCGAATTACCTTAAAATTAATTTATGTAACCGGTATACAGCTGGACACGATTGAAATAGCTTTTATCAGATACGCTCATAACGACGGCTTGTTTCTATCCTTATGGTGGTCATACACGATCAAGGGTACTTGTCACAGCAGTTTGACTTGACGCGGCATCCAGTGTGCATGAGATAACTACAATATATGGACAAATAGCTATACCGTGGCCATAAGGGAACATACCAAAACCACGTGCCTCATTTAGGTGGGGGAGGGGGGTCTTCAAAACACCACGATTGGTCACAGAGGGGTGGGGGGGGGGGTGGGGGGTTTAGGTTTTTGTCACGTAGTCAATATTTTAGCAACCATTGCGCCACAAAGTCGTCAAATATAAGCAAAATTATAATATTTAACTCTGTTTATGCAAAAAAGTATTGAAAACCGTATTTATCAATTACCACGTGAAAACTAGGGGGGAGGGGGGGGGGGGTCTTCTCATATACTACGGATGGTCACGAAGGGGGGGGGAGAGGGGTAAAAAGTTGGAAAAAATGGGTAACGTGGTTTTGGTATGTTCCCTAAACTGTCAAGTTTACTGAATGCCGCGTCAAGTATGCTGCAAACTTGACAAGTATACTTGATCGTGTATGGCCACCATTAGTAGTCGATCAAGTTAAGCAACAGCGGGTGTAGTTGATAGGATGGCTAGTGGCAAAAAGAAAAAATATTTCTTTCTACAGATTCACTACAAAATGGGATAGAGAATCGTCAAATAAAAACAAAACATAGTTTACTTAAAACTCTAAAACATCAGAGAGCGATCATAAACATTAATCCAAAACTGATCAGACATAAAACTAGACGTGATTAGGGAAAGAATATTTTCCTATTACAATCATTCGTTCATTAGATTACAATGTTATGTTACGCCTCATTCGGGGTCGGTATTTATTGAACTGGCTCCCACGAATCACCTTCTTATTTGATTTCTAAGGAATCTTGTTTCATACTAATTTAAGCCCGTGAATCTGTGCGCTTGTAATAAAATCGAGTTTATAGCTGGAACGTTAGAGATTTATAAATCGAATATCATTCCGATATATCGATATTACGAGTAGAAGCTTTCAGGTTCTAATTGCTCTTGAAAACTGTGATTTTTAGCGTGCGTCAATTAAAATAATAATTGTCCAAATACGTCAATTTTAATTGGAAGGTCGCGTTACGTTATACATTAGTATGTTCGTGTGAGTAAGATGATTTATGGCCTACCTAAAGAATGATGATTATAACTTGTTAAGGAGAGGATTTGAGAAGAATTACTCTAAACTAGTGATTTGCGATCGCAATTCGATTGTAATTTTGTCAATAGGGTTTTTTCACATTTGACATCCCTATATGAATGTTTTATTTTCAATGTTAAAAGATTTTTTTCTCTTTTCTAGAAGTTTATTAAACCTTTGCTTATTTTTGTATCTATGTAAGTGATAGATTTCAACAACTTAACATAAATTATATTTTTTAAGTTTTATTTAGCCAGTTTGTGTTGTGCAAGTCAAACTTTGGAAGCATAATTAGACCTACTTTCTCCTTCCTTATTTTTTGTTTTGGTACGTGAACACTATAAAATCTGTATTTTTTTAGTAATATTTTAAGTACTTCTATTGTGCAAAATAAAGAATATTGTATTTTATTGTTGTTTAATGTATAAAGTTAATTGCAGGGCTATGCTAAGCAAACGATAAAAGCATTTGAATTGCTGCAGGGAACCCTAATAACCTCAAACCAAGGCATCAAAGCCCTAGTCGTATAATAGTGGTATTGGTCATAATTTTACAACTATCGTGTTGTTATATGGAATACTTTTTACGCGATGTGTCGAATCTACGGATCGTTAGCAGTCGACACGGTTGGATGTTGTAAGAACTGTGACTAGTGGGTCAGGCACACGTCGTGATTTTTTAACCGACTTCAAAAAAAGGAAGAGGTTCTCAATTCGACTGTATTTTTTTATGTTTGTTACCTCAGATCTTTGGACTGGGTGAACCGATTTGGATGATTCTTTTTTTAATCAAAAGCTGGTGCTTGTCGTGTGGTCCCACATAAATTTGAACGAGATCTGACAATGGCATCCATGTCAAAATCATATAAGTCTTAAATTTGCATTAAGTATGTGCGCGATAAATGGACGAATAACTCAATATCGCGCCAATCGATTTCGATGATTCTTTTTTTAATCGAAAGCTGGTGCTTGTCATGTAGTCCCACATTAATTTGAGCGAGATCTGAGAATGGCATCCATGTCAAAAGTACAATGTACTTCGTTTGAAGTCGGTTAATTTTTTGTTAAAATGTTAGATTATTCATTTTGAATGATCAGAACTGGGTATGCTTAACACTGAACGTTTTTGACTGTCTCAATATTGATTAGAAATGACGACCCTGTAGCCTAGTTGGTAGCGGTCATGCTTGCAAACAGACAGATAATATTTGGTAGTGATGTCTTATTATAATACATATTAATAAATAAGATGGTTGAAGAGGAAAGACCAAGATCAAACTCTTATCAAAAATGAGGAAATAATTTGGTTTGACGAAAGGAATTTCAATGAAATATTTCATGAAATCATGTAAATTTTTCGTGATTATTTCGTTGCATTCAATTCTTTATGCAAAATGTCCAGCTTAGTTCACCAGGAAAATTTAATATTAAAATTAAATTTTAATGCACCAAAAGCTTTGGTTAAAACTGCCATATTTTCCCAGACAAAAAGACATACAACATTTCCTCGTATATATAGATCGAAAATCACTCTCAAATATGTGATATTTTTGCCCGAATTGCTAATGTGAATATTCTTTCAGTTATTGATAAGTGCACTCGAAATTAAAATGCCAAGTATTTATTGTGTCGATGAGAAGTCGGAGCGATATTTTATCGTTTCAACGTTTTGTTTTGGCTTCGTGCCTAAAAATGTCACATTCCTACCTCGGGAAGGTATGCTCTAGCAATGCAGTTTTCGTGAGAAAACAATGCTGTGGACCCACGACGGATAATGGAAGAGATAGATTTAATTTAGTGCACCCAATCATTAGTTAATAGAATAATTGTAATAAAATCAAGGATATTCCAGTTAGTAATTGTTCAGAAGACATGTAAAAGGAATCAAGTAGTAACAGGCAAATTAAAAAATTTAGAAAGACCCGATATAATTTCATTGACATGTATAAGTGTATCAGTGATTACAGCTTGATACAGCTGGATACCACCACCAACTGACAGCTGGATACAGCTGGATGAATCTATACTAATACATATTATAAAGCGGAAGAGTTTGTTTGGTTGAACGCGCTAATCTCAAGAAATATGATAGTCCATTTATCGAGGAAGGCTATAGGCTATATAACGTCATATATCTTATTTTAGTAGTTAGTTTTTTCCACCAATTAACGCGCGTGAAACCGCGAGGCACAGCTAGTAAATAAAATAAATACAATAATGTATTTTGATGTGATTGATTTTATACTTGGTTTATAAAATCCAGAATCCCCCCGTGTAGTCAATCAAAGCCTCGGTCACGGCATAATTTCGTATACGAGCCCATCGGTTCGCGTGCGCCTGCGCAGCCCTCCTCCCCCTCCCCCTCGGACATAAGACACGCGTGTTAACTATTACATAGCAATAAAACTAATTGGTACGCTACATGGGCCGATGTAGAGTAACTGACCACTTAATGTTACCATTGACCATTGAACGGGTTTTGGAAGTGTGGTCGAAATTTTTAAAGTCATGGTTCCTGTGGTCTATAGTTTTAAATTACTGTTTTTGAAATGATTTTGTAAGTAATACAATTGCAATTTCAAATCACTTTTTTCAAACTTAGGTACATTTTAATTTACTTACGTTGGTATTTATATTTTTTGAGTAAGTTTCAGATTAATTAGTAACTACTTAGGTAAGCACTGTTGAAAAAAATATGTGATGGTCATCCAGATTTAATAATCTTAATTTATGATGAACCAAACGTAATGGCAAGTTTAAAAACATAAATCAAACTATAGTTCTAACATGTTATATTAGCAAAATTGCGTAAAAAATGTAGTTAACAAATCTTTCTTGTCAAAAAGCGTTGTAAGAATAGCCGTGAGCAATCGCATTTATCATTATATTTTGAGAATGAGAATCATCCTTTTATTACGACCTCCGTGAATAAAAGTGAACGTATCCTATTTACATGTATTATATTTACGTAATATACAGAATTGTATTTTAAGTTATAGATAAAGAGGTCGAATAAAATATATTTGATTGCCGCCGGCTGGGCTTCTGATTGATTAGTGTTTAAGATCTCTAATTAGGATCTTCTTTGTGGGAGCCGACGGTGAGGGTATAATGCACTGGAGTTGTATTGGTCCTTGTTTTTTAATAATGTTACTTTTATAATAATGGCTAACAATAATTATGTTATTATGTAAATTATCTACTTGTATAAAATTATTATGATACTTATATAACTGTAAAAATAAATTTAAAAACTAAATAAATAAACTTATTAATGTGAAAGTTTGTGAGGATGTATGTATGTTTGTTACTCTTTCACGCAAAAACTACTAAACGGATTTTCATGAACATATAGATAGATAGATAGTTAGGTAGATAGGCACATAAGTAGGTAGATCACATAGTTACTCATTGTTTGGAAAAACGTGGGTAAAGCGCTATTTAATACAAGTAGATACGTCTAAAATACATCCTACAAAATCTAAGAAACTATTTATCACCCAATCTACCACAGCGTGACTAGTGCCTACATCACATTCGATTCTTGTATTAAAAATGATATGTTTTAGTATTGTGACATCCCGCTTATTAGTTTGCAAACGAAATCGTGAACTTGTAGGTGTACAACCAAATTAATGGTTCGTACTGTTTACAGATTAAATAAATTATATTATTAAGTGACGCAATGTTATGTAAGTTTACGTAAGTTGGTGGATTTTTTGTGAAAATATCAACCGTAAAATGTTTAAAAGCAGCGGTTGCGGAAAAGTCAGATGACCAGGGCGTCAGAAATGCGATGATGACAACTTACGATGGTAAGATAACATCACCGCATTTCTGCTACTAAAACGAAGCGGAATACGTGGGTGAACCCTGCCATCAGTTAAGACTACCGCTAATACATTCATGGGTAGGTACCTATATCTTTAAAAAATAATAAAAAAACTGCACTGTGACGTATTGCCAGTGATGTCTCTCTGTGACACTGGCTGTCAAGCGAGACGTATGTCACTGGTAACACGGAGATCGTCTCTGCATGTTATCTTGTAAACTGAGTGTTATTATTTAAATAGAATCCTTAGTTTAGCGATATATATAATATCTAAACGCCACAATTAATTTATAAGATTTATTAATTTATATGTAATGCAGGTGACGTACAACCTCTTTCCCCTGACGGTAGTTTAAAAACCTAATTTGGTGATCGGAGACACAGAGTACTTAATCACTACGTAGACTCAGAGTACTTAATCGGAGATTTGAGAAGTTTAGTTATTGTTAATCGAACAATCGAAGATCATATAATATATGATTAATATATATTGGTAACCGAGTAACAGTTCATGTATAAGTTAACAAAATTAAGAGGGTGAATAATATTTCCCTCACTCCATAATTATGGTTATGTGACATCATTATTTTGTTATTATAACCTTAGATATCAGGTTGAAACTACGATAATGTTAATAGATGGCGTTGACCAACTTTGTGGATCACGCTAGCGACTGTATGTTGTATTTTCCATAAATAAATCTATGATTGCAGTATTATTGGAAAATTGTGACAAATAAACTTTTTATGATTTATACCTTAATTGAAAAAAAAAATGGAAATGGTTGATTGAACCTATTTGAATATTTTTATATTTAAATATTTGGGATGGTTCAAAGATGGTTGTTACACAAAAATAGGTCTGGACTAGTAAAGTTCTGGACTTGCTAATGTGGAGTATCTAGTGTTCACACACACTACTGAATATAATTGCTAAACTGTAGAAGTGTTGGAGCGCTCAAATAGAGGAAGCTATCAGTGTAATGTGTATTAGACATGGGCGGTAAAAACTATAAATAGTTTCAAAAAAACTATTTATTTGTATAATACCACAAATACGGTATCAGGTGCTACAAAAACTGTTTATTGAGAGAAACCATTTATTCGTGAATACAAGGTATTGCGCGGTAACGTATGAAAACGTGGTATAAACTATAAACAGTTTCAATATTTCAATAAACCTTTACTGGTATAATACCACAAATATATCAGGTGCCACAATAACTGTTTATTAAGAGAAACCATTTATTCGTGAATACAAGGTATTGCGAGGTCAGGTATTCCGTCTAATGTGTATTATGATAAATAAATATTAAGTGATGAGTGTATGATGCACACTCTCGATATATAAAATTTGAGATCTTGAGTACCCGATGTGGAACACTAAGGGTCCAGCTAAACTGTTAAAGATGTTGGGATCCTGAAATAGCTAAAACTTAAAAGTAAGGCATGGAGTACACTACCCAACTGAGAATCCTAAGAGTTATTAAATGTAGTGAACATAATATACCTACTAAAGGGAAAGTGAAATACATAATTGGAATTTAAACAGAGCAACGTCTGTTGGGTGATACGATACCAGTTTCAAATATGTTTGGGACTAAAAAAAAAAAAAAAAATTAATAATGTGTGAGATATTCCTGTTACCGTGTTGGTAGTGAGCTTCCCTGTGAAGCAAGCGGTACCGACTTAGATTACCGGTGGAAGCAAATATCACAGCAACCATGTCAGACCAAGTTATGATTTGCCTGTTTCTTTGTCAGCTGATATTGGAATTAAATTATAGAGTACAGGAAGTATTACCAAATGATAAACACACCAATGACAAAAGACTGACACTGACTGAGCAGTGACAAAAGACTGTTTGAATGTTTGTATTACCATCGCGCTGGAGGTTATGCGGATGGAGAGGAGACTTGGCTCACAGACAGACGCTGTCTTGGGGTATTACATTATCCTGGAATAATTCCCTTGGGATGTATTGAACTAAAAATATATATTTGGTAAAGCAAATTAATTTATGAATATATAATGTCATTGATACTCCTAGCAAATCTGAATTTGTTAATACAAAAAATGGAGTCATGAGTAGTAGTCCACTAAAAATGGGCGGTGCTAACAAAACGCCTCTGTTGTAGTTGAGGCCAGTAGTAGTCCACTAAAAATGGACGGTGCTAACAAAACGCCTCTGTTGTAGTTGAGGCCAGTAGTAGACAACATTGGTTGATCGGTACTAACAATAATGTCTGCCATCACAGACAAGTAGTAGACAACCCTGTCAGTCAGGTAATAATGAGGATGTCTATTATTGTAGATGTAACTATTAGATTGACTCGGTTGGTCGGTACTAACAAGAATTTCTGCCATCAAAGACAAGTAGTAGACAACATTGGTTGTCGGTACTAACAATAATGTCTGCCATCACAGACAAGTAGTAGACAACCCTGTCAGTCAGGTAATAATGAGGATGTCTATTATTGTAGATGTAACTATTAGATTGACTCGGTTGGTCGGTACTAACAAGAATTTCTGCCATCAAAGACAAGTAGTAGACAACATTGGTTGTCGGTACTAACAAGAATGTCTGCCATAAAGACAAGTAGTAGACAACCCTGTCAGTCAGGTAATAATGAGGATGTCTATTATTGTAGATGTAACTATTAGATTGACTCGGTTGGTCGGTACTAACAAGAATTTCTGCCATCAAAGACAAGTAGTAGACAACGTTGGTTGTCGGTACTAACAAGAATGTCTGCCATCAAAGACAAGTAATAGACAACATTGGTTGGTCGGCACTAACAAGAATGTCTGCCATAAAGACAAGTAGTAGACAACATGGTCAGTCAGGTAATAATGAGGATGTCTATTATTGTAGATGTAACTATTAGATTGACTCGGTTGATCGGTACTAACAACAAGGCCTATTAATAAAGAGCTAAATAGTAGTAAACTGACACCTTTAATGGTAATAAAAATTATAGTACATCAAGACAACAAGAACAGAGAATCTGGAAGAAGTGATAGAGAAATCGATATTTTGAACTGGAACCATTAATTTATTGACAGCGGTCAAAAGTGAGGCCTCCGGAACCCACTACAGACTATAACACTATTTGTTTACAGATAAAGATACTGTAAACACTAACTTTAGCCTACGCTTGAAAAAGTGAGGCACCGGCGCGGCGACGCCGATGATTTACGATGGAAGAGGTGGGAAACGAGGTCTATAATTTCATATAAATCGCAAAGGGCACTGGCCCTGAAAATAATTATTTTTGTTTCAGTATGTTCAGTTCAGATAATAACGAATTAATTATATTAATGTACACAGCTCTAATTTTGGAAGAAGGAAAGTCTATAATTTCATTTAAATCGCAAAGGGCACTGGCCCTGAAAATAATTATTTTTGTTTTAGTATGTTCAGTTTCAGATAATAACGAATTAATTACATTTATGTACACATTTGGAAGCATGAAAATGATGTCCAGGAACGAAACAAAATATGTACATGAGAAGTACTAAATATCTCAATACCGTTAAATAAAATAATCGATTTTTATTGGAGGAGTTCTAATCGATGAAATGGCTACCTACAATGATGATCCTAATTCACGAAGAATGCGACGACTAAATTATTAAAGGATTATGATATTTTACTTTTTTCTGTCACAGTTGTTCCATGTGTAACTTATTTCCTTTTCCACAGTAAAATCAGCCTGAATGATATTGGTTATGTAATCTGTTAACTCTATAAACAATAAACGTGAGAGTTAAGATGAATCGCTTCACTACCGTCAAGGAAACAAAAGATTCATGAAGTAATGCCTTGCCTTGTCAATGTTTACTTATCAACAATTATCAGATGAGCATCACTGACATGCATGTGTCGAAGATCAGATGGTGAATAAAGTGGTAATGGTATATCAACGTTGCTTTAGACGTTGGTAATAGCAGGCCTAGCGCACTCCGCCTTTTGGCTATGTCGTTACAAGTACATGCCGCGTTCGACATGTCTGGCTAATGCAGAAAATTCATAATGGCTGTCATACGTTCGTAATCTATGACACATATTAAATATAACACATAATGTCTAAACTTTCAGATTAATTTTATTCTTTAAAAAAAAGACAACCCTGACATTGCCAGAGAAGATAAGCGATAGTTTAGAAAGGAAGGCAACTCATTACGCGTTTTGATTAGCGTTGTGCGACCTGAATTACACTTTATTGCGATGGAGCTAGAGTCGCTATTTGGAATGATTTTGTGGAGTTCACCTTCTGTACTTATTATAAAATACTATTATTACTTCTGTGTAATAGTATTAACAACAGTATACCTTAATAATGATTTTACATTTTCAGGTCCACATTTTCTTAAGGTTTTAAAAATGACTTGGAATATATAAAAAAAAATATATATAATTATAAAAAAAAAAACTGAACCCTAACTACGGATGCTAATACTAATTGTCAGTAGACAAAACATGTTATGCGTCAGATTAGCACCGAATTAGGAAATATTTTCTCGTTTGTGATTTCAACTGTTTCAGGTCTACTCCAATGCGGAATATAATAAAATAATGTTACCTCGAGTCACCTATGCTCACATGAAGTGTCAATGCCGAAACATATTGCAAAAAAAGAAAAAAAAAAGAAAAGGAGATGAGATGAGGGAACAAAGAAAAATAACAACGTCATAATGTAAACTTATAGACGAAAAGAAGTAAAGTATAAAAAGTATCCAAAATAATGTAAGAGTTCATTAATTTGCAAACTTCGCTGTTGGAATGAGAAAGTAGTTTTATTCAGCTGAACGGAATAAATAAATTCTAACGAATTAAGTAATTGATGTAAAACAAAAGTAAATTAAATAAAAAGGGAGAGGTGTGACGTATTGCCAGTGATGTCTCTCTGTGACACTGGCTGTCAAGCGAGACGTATGTCACTGGTAACACGGAGATCGTCTCTGCATGTTATCTTGTAAACTGAGTGTTATTATTTAAATAGAATCCTTAGTTTAGCGATATATATAATATCTAAACGCCACATGCACAATAATACAAAACACTAACAAAAATCCAAAAAATTATTATACTTCATTATTTATGATCTACTTATTGCGTTATAATTTGGAACACACATTAAATATAATTCTATATATACTTACCTAAGTTTTTCTCAAATGCCTTTCGTGTATGGAGAATAGATAAAGATCATGTAGTTTGATTTCATTTTCTAACTACTTAACTAATATCTGGTGTCTATTGGAATAAATGGTTACTAAACAGTTTTTTCAATTAAATCTTTAATGCCATATCATATCTTTTAAGAAACATTTGACAATCATCAATCCTTATTCGAGTAATTTTGTTTTATGTGACTCGAAAAGTCGAAATTAACCATTAGCTAACCCTAGCATTCACTGGAAATAATAAAGATTTTCATTTCCCTTTTAACGAAGAAACTGTCAAGAGGAAGCCGTATGTAAATTCATGTAGGTAATTATTTACATACAACATGTTAGTACCAGAGGATTAGAAATTGAAGAGAAATTAAGGTACGGTATTGATCAGCTGTGCGCAACTTTTTACCTGTGGGCCGTAAATTTATTTTTGTAAAGGAAGCAGAAAATAGCCTTTTCGCGATCAGCCGATGTGTAAGAAATCTTTGATAATCCTTGGACACTTTGTTATTTTTTCTTACAGATAAATTCATGTTAATTAGTGAAAATAATTCTATCATCAATTCCACGAGTGTATATTATCAAATATTATATAGTAATTGTAACTATAACCTATAAGTATTATTCATATTAAATATACGAATTGTTACAATACAATATGTAGATTTTAATAAATCTAAGATATTTTAAATCCATATTACAATATAATATACAGCTATCAGTAGCAAAACGAGGCGTTTGTTATTATTGTAACACTGAATATTTTTATCGGAAATTTAAAATTTCTTACTGTACTGTGTAATTTTTATGACAATTTTGTTTTGTTTTGTAAATTATAAATAAGTAGTAATGATTAAAGGCAAAAATATTGCATAAATAAGTAATTTTAATGTCATAAAACTTACACACAATAATTAAGTTATGGAAAATTATATAACAAACGATATAATGTGTTTATTTAAACGATAAAATTATAATAATAGACAATTTGGAATACGTTTTCTGTAATGGTTATAAATAATATAATATCCTTTTTTAAGGTCTTTTTTACAGTGGTTACTGACTGTTATTTATGTATTTTATGTTAAACTGGAGATCTCTTATAAACCAATTTACAATAGGGGTTTTATCAGTCAGTTTTTAGTCAGAGTGCAACTCCTATACATAGACGGTAAACATTAGATCATCAGGTTGCCTTACACAGCTCAGCCTATCAGGCCGAAAAATTGTATAATTCAACTTAGTCCACCAATACAATTTGGATTTACATTCAAGTTGAAAAAAAAGGTTTCCAAATATAAATATCCTCAATCGAAGCGGCCCGCGAGTTGACAAGCGGCGTCAAGTGAAAGCTCTACTAATATGGAAGTTAACTGGTAAAGGATGAGCTGCTTTTATCTGTATAGGTTACGTCCGTCTGTAATACGAAAGGCATAAACACAATAATAAAACGACTGCCTCTACAAATACATCACTTATTTCTATAAATTACTGCTTTCAAGCGCTTTTGACCACTTGCTTTGTAATGAATGAATGAATTAAGTAAGGAATAATGCGTTAATTAAGGAGTTTTGGGTGACATTTTTTAAAGTTATGCTTATATTTTTAATATTAGAATTATTATCTCGCGGAACGGTAGTGCCGCTGCCAAGACGAACGGAATTATTTGTTTCGTCGTATTTTTAATTAATATTACTACAGTTACTTGGAATACTTGGCGCTTCTGTTAACCATAGTTATTTATTTAATAAACATTTGAGATCCAAATTTTTTATCTGTCACATGTTTCACAGATGCTATTTAAAAAATATCACTAACCAGACTCTCTAACACCTGATCTCGAAGGTTTTTTCGTACTGTATAATAATCGGTGTTCCCAAAAAACGCGTACTCAAGTAAAATGTATCGTGTTCATGTTTTTTAAGTCCAAAACCTCAAGCTGTCTGGCCAGTTAGCTTAACTGTGATAAAGAAAAAATAATATAATACTTACCAGGATTTTAGACTTTATTTCAAAGGCTTTAGAGTGTGTTTTCGAATGGGTAAAGTGGTCAGATGTGATTGTACCGAACAGGTGTATGTAACAGGTGATTTTGTGATTGCTAATATATTGGATCGAAATCGATCGACATATTGGGCTATGAAGATCCCAGTTTATAGCGAGAACCGATACTGATTTTGTTGGCAATCTGTCGTGTAAGAATCGCGTATGTTTCTGCTTGGATACAGCTTCTCAATCTGTTGCAATGCCGAAAAAATGTAAATATAGTCAACAGGTGAAGAAGCCCAATGAAAGTCTTAAGAGAACGATATTAATTGAATAGTTTCTTATTATGATATAAAGTTAAGTACAATAAAAAATAAACTGCATAATAGTTTATTTGCAGCAAGAACCACGCAACTGGGTTAAAATAACGGCGTAGAGTGCCTTTATGAATTGAGTAAAATGTAGAACGATGAATTTATGATAGTTAAAAATTAAATTATTTGTAAGCACGCAAACATGATGTGTAATAACAATGTGTACACAATATTTAATTAAATTTTATATTAAACGACATTGACATTTACATATTTTATTATCAGCTTTAAACAACTTTTAACAAGGAATTTACATTACGATTTCTTGCACAAAACCGTCAAGATTAATGATAAAAATTTGAAAAAAATTGAGCAAATGCAACTTTTGTCCTTCTTTCCAATCATTTTAATAACTAAAATTCAAAGTAACACGACATGGTGCTTTTTTTCCACTGAGGGTGCGATATTATTCTTAATGGTCATATCATGACATTTTATAATAGTATGACCACTTTGTTGAAACAGTGGCTTTAAACGACTTAGCAGAAAAAGTTTTGATGTTTATTTTAATATTCCCGAGCATCTTTGTTAATTTTTTTTTGGTTTTAGATATTTATTATCATTAAGAATTTACAAATTCACTTAACATGAGAACATTAATTATAGGAACTTTAGATAACTTACGGAGAACATGCACGATATAAGACAACAATTCGATTTTGCGTTTTGTGGGTAAACACAATCCGGCTCAGGCTTACCTAGATGTCGCAGATATGCACCAAAGATACGTACGAGATGGTTACTAGATTTATTAAAATGATTTTGTGATTTAATGTATTATATTAATAAAAATTTATATCTAAATGATGCCATCTATTAAATCGTAAACAAACTACTCTCATCCATTACATTGTGTCATCAGAGATTCGAATCACAGGTGATACAACCAGTCACTGTAATATAAACGTAAGTTATGCAACAAATCATGAAGGGTTTAGTCATTTAGCTTTAGAAGGTGCATATGTAATTAGTAACAGATGCGAACCGAGTATTTGAAAGGTCCGATCACCACCGAACGTAGTCGAATTGGGCCACGGATGGTCCAACTATGGTGGCATTCCATATCTGTAGTGGAATTTCAGATTGCCGGCAATTTGGTGCGGTATTATAGTTACAATCAAAGATATTATATATTAAGAAGAGGCAGATACGTTATAACCGCGCGCGTTGTGAAACTCAAAAAGTTCCCAATTGGGAACTCTTGTGATTAGTCTGCGTCGAGCGCAATCACGAGCGTGGCGCATCGTAGGTTCATACGTCCTTACGAAAATAAATCAAAATGCCATCGTGTGTGTTTCGAAAGTGCACCAATTATGACTCCAAGGTCAACAAAACACAAGGAATCTCATACCACATTTGAGTACGCTGAGATACTTAGATTATTTAGTCTATTTCAATTATTTTTCTAAACAATCTAATAATCATGCAAAGACGCCATATTCAGATGAAGAAAGAGATAGCGATCTAGTTTTGACGCGAGAGCGATAAAGACCGTAGCGTATATAGATTGACGCGAGCGACAAACACTAGCTGTCTTTTTCACTATTATGGTTTTAGTAATGCCATCCTTTTTACATATTTTGCCAATGTACTAGTGATTGGTGTAGGCAAACAAAAGATAAACGTGTGTGTGTTATAGCTCGGTCGGAACAGATTTTTTGGTCGATTTGTAAGGGCATAACGTATCTGTATTTATAACATCTTTGGTTACAATAATAATTGAAATTTAATCTAAATTACATTGTGACAAGGAAAAACCAATTCAAAACTGTATTTATTTATGGTAAAATGCACTGGTCGATTATAGATAAATAAAAAATAAGAAACATGAAAATAATATAATAATATTAATTTCGATAAATAATGTTAGTTGATAAATAATATTAATATTAATTTTGATAATTAATTTTAATAAATAATATTACTTTTCAATCACTTTTTTAGAGCTCATTATAGAAATCTAATTTAAAAATCTGGAATACATAAAAAATAAATATTAATAAAATGGGGTTACCTGGGTTACCTGGGTCACCAGGATAAACAAAATATAAAGGACAAACGCTCTCTACCCTGTGTTTTCCGGGATAATAACTAGAAATACACTAACACCCCGACTCAGAGTCACTAATGGCTATTTAAATCGCTCCTTAGTAAAGAATTACCATACAAATTCTGTACTAAGAAGCGATTTAAGAAGTCATTAGTGACTCTGAGTTGGGGCGTATAAATCTTAATCTAAACTAGCTGTCTTTGCTGTCTTTGTTTTGTCTAGCTAGCTGGCTTTGCATACGGAAATTAAGTTTTAACTTATTCAAACTTTTATCCTGTTTTCCGGGAACCTTTTAATTTTCCGGGATGAAAAGTTGTCTAAAATATGACCCAGGGTATCAATAACAACTTTACTAATTTTCATCGAAATCCGTTCAAGGGTTTTTATGTGATGCCCGGAAAGAGAAACAGACACTTAACCTGTTTGCAACCTGTGTGCAAAATTTTATGAAAATTCGTTCAATAGTTTTTGTGTGCAAGAATAACAAAACAAAACAAACATCCTTACATCCTCACAAACAAACTTTCCCAATTATAATATTAGAAGTATAGTAAGATAAATCATGTAAAAATAGTGTCGTGTAAAACAAAATACGCCGAAAACGCGATGTAAATAATTGTAAGTGAACAAGCTTAAACACACCCGTTGTACTAAATCGCCATCTATTCATTCGAATGAAGCTAAAATTCATCATTGGCATAAATACCTTACTTATCACCTCGCATTTTAGTTATCTGTGGATCTTTTGAACATATATTAATGCGGTTAATAATACCAAACGAAGGCGATTGAATGGACGAAGCTGTATCTAAAGCTTTCTTCGTTTTACGTCGCCGTGGGCAATGAATTTCCCTTTCAATATGGTATCTAGTGTTTTGTTATGCGGAATGATTACCGGTTTATTGGGTCTCTCTTATCGTCACAGGTTGATATTTATAAAGTTATGAAAGTGAAGTGTTATATTTTGTTATTGATAAAGGTGTTTTATGCTTTATTTTTTAAAATATTCGTGGTCTATTCTTAAGATGTCTTATTCGAATTAGGATGCTGACTTACATACGTAAGTAAATGTCTATCTATATGGATATAGTATAAATAAACCAGATAAGTGCGAGTTAAACTCGCGTGGAGATGGTTCCGTACGTTGATTATATATTTACCGTTATTTTTATATTTTATTTATTTTTGCCGTTTTTTAAAACCATAGACTTCTGATAGGTTTGCCTGTAATATACATGTATTTTTTTTTCAAAACTCTAGCCTAAGTAGTTACGGAGAAAAGAGAGGGGAATGGTCAGTTATTGTCTTCAAATTAAGTTTTTTCGTTTTTTTTTTCATACGGAACCCTAAAAATAATAATGTATAAAAAACAAAAAAAAAATACATATTTGACTCATAAATTTGGACCACTGGTAGAGAATCTCTGAGAGAATATCAATAAATAGGCTAATCATATACTGCTGAAGTAAGTTCTATTTGTGATATTCGCATACCGCCACGCTAATATCTACATTACACAGACAACCGTGTAATATCCTAATGATACGTAAACTCAGTGATATCCTTCATGGTCGTTACAGATAATGGTTATTTATTAATTTAACACGTGAATAGTTGCAGATGAAGTCCAGTGACTCAGACAGCTTATAGTTGTTGTATTGATTCAGTTTTGTATCATATTATATAGCGTAAGGGTTAAAGCTTATGTAAGTTTTCTTTCAAATATAATTGTTTATATTTGCTCTGCAGTATTATTGTAATTATGAGTTATGATGGTTCGATGAATGTCCTACACCTGTAATTCGAATAAAACAATGTAGATAATAAAATAATACATAAACGGTGGACGGAAATCTCTCAGCTCATCCGTGTATCTCGACGGGCTCATTTAATCTTAATTACTCAATTTATAATGCATATTATATGACCTCATAGCGTAGTAATGCTCACGCGGGCGCATAGCGCCGCGCTATGCGTCATTATTAAATAAACTGTGAGAACGGCTGCTACAATTATTTATAATCAGTAATTAAATACCTCTTCCTATGTACTCGTAGGTATTACAAAAATGTTTTGTTATAAACCTACAGATATGTTTTCCAGTTAATTAATGATTTTTCTGAGTGTAGCTGTTTCTAATTAAGTCAAGTGTAGATTGATCATTTTACTTGGGTTATCACAACCTATTGGGGTCAGTATCACATTGAGAGGAAGGCCACTGTCCTAGCATGCATCAGAAGACTATACACATCATCGAAGTCATATAATGAAGACATTGGTAATGATATCTATAGCCGCAAGCTGCCACGAGCTGCTTTTCCTATATCTGATCGTTATAAATAAGCCCAAATTCATCTAACTTCAATCCGGTGCGATATAAATTGATATCACAACAAACCCAAATGTTACCTTGCGGCAGCTAATCGGACATCGTTTTTTATATAATTGTACTAAATAATATAATTAAGTTAATGTGCGCAGGCGCACGGAAGCGGTAGGCCGGCGCGGCGCTCGCACGAACCGCCGCGGGCCTCGGAAGTTCCAATCCTGCGCAGAGTATTCAGTGTTCTTTCTAATAGTGTTCATTTTCAGAAAACTATTAACCAACCTCGCATTGCTTGGTTTGATATAAGATCCCTAATTTTTTTTTAATAAAACAGTCCATTATACAGTTATTTTGTTTGTGAGTCGGATATTGTTTTGTTATGTGTATTACCCTCAATCATCTGAACTGCACAATTTGAGGGTCACTCTGAAAACCAGCGGCCGTGGTTTTCCCGCGACCATAATGCTGAGCGTGAACCCTTTTCACCTTACATTTAAGTGTTATATTGTTTGTGTTTAATTTTTAGAATTTAAGGTGAAATAAACATTTCTTTCTTTCTTTCCATTTTACTCAGTATGAATAGAGCAGACTAAAATTTAGCCGAGCAATTGGGAGATAAATTTCAGTCTAGAGTGCTATAAATTTTTATGATATGGAATCCTTTCGTTAATTATCAATTGCTGATTGCTCAGTGCTTACAAAATTGTGATTCAGGCAAGCTTGTGAAATTTTTGTGGCTTAGCAAACAATTTATTTACCTTATAATTACTAAGTGTTATATATTTGGCTCAACAATACGACATTTATAATATAATAATATTGTATTTCGTGAAAATGTCATATAGGGAAGTAGGCGCCAGCTTTAGGCTTTGTGATATTTTCTTATTACTACATTGATCACCGATGCTTTCCTATACCTACCAGTCTGCTGTAGTGCTGAAAACAAAAGCTTACTGTAGGGCAGGTACTGGGGAAATTGTGGTATCGTGTAAAAATATAATTACCTAAATGTATTGTTTTATAATATATTGATGTAAACTCCTAATTAGTGATAAGGTGTGGGCGGTGTGGCCGATAGGTTGATAATGCAATTAATTTGATTGATTGGTTTGATTTGTTACTTAATAATGTTGATACTGTTATAATTACTAAAGTAACTGAAATTAGTAATTATATCAGACTTATAAAATAATTATCGATATCGTTAACAGTACACGAACCGATTAATCGCTAACTGCATTATATTTCTCAAGAGAGATTCTATGAGTACTTAGTAGTATAATAGTTAGTAGTTGTAGTTTTGTACCAATCAGTACCAAAACATACATAAATAGAGGATTTTGTTATGATTATTGACTTTGAAAAGATTTTGAATGAACATTTCGACGTTCGTATAAAAATAAATAAAACTAATTGAAAGTATTAAAACGGCACTTAAATATTATTTTATTATAAGTAACTCAATTTTTACATAACAAAAAGAGATACATATTAAACACAAAAACTAAAGTTTTGTTATGTAACATCCTTAATTCCTTACTCATGTACCATTAGGTACCTACTACCTAATAGGGAAGATATTAAAAAATAAAAACATAATAAACGTTTTAAAAAATGCATTTTTAGCATGAAATATTTAAATTTAAGTCCAAGTGTCTTAAAATTACTGATTATTGTCGAAAACTTATCTGGTTTCGTAGCTATCAAATACCTATGCCCTTCCCTAATCCCTTCCCATAGTGATGTAATAGGTACTATTCGCTTTTACTTACAGTAACCACCTATTAAATTAACAATGTGTATTCAGTGGGTATTTCGATAGCGTTTACGGCTATCTGCAATCCGGGTAACAGTCCATTGTCAAGGCAAATCTACCGATGAAGACACCCTCGGTAATGGGACATTCCGAACACAGATATTGTAAGGAACTGTGGAGAAGTTTGCGATAAGGGATTTTAAAGGTACAATGTTGGTACAGAAAGCAAAAGAAATAGGTATGCATGGCATCGTTCTAAAACCTTTTTAATGTTACATATTATTTACGTTTTTAGGAAAATTACATCATACTTTACGTATAACGGTAGCCTTTAAAATTAATATTAAGACATTCGACATTCGGGTTGGCCACTAACCCCTCCATCAATCTGCACTGGAGCAGCGTGGTGGAGTATGCTCTAGGCCTCCTCAAGAGGAAAGACCCGTGTCCAGTAGTGGGCCATTAATGTGTTGAAGCCAAACATTACAGAAGGTTTTATAATGGTTTAATCATGTCCTGCATACCTAATTCTTTTGTTCGCTGTACAATGCCAAGTCGCAGGCAAAAAGTTCTGGTAAATGTATCGAACTGGTTAATATATCACTTAAAATTATTACTAGCACAATCTAGTGTATCAAAGTAAATAAGAAATAAGTTCGATATTTAACTAAATCTTGTACATTTTAATAATAGGTCTTAAAACTAGTCGTTAAACTCATTTATCTATTTTGATACAATTTTGATTATAGCCTCAAAATAACCAGTTTCTTTACATTGATATAATGTCATAGAACATAAATTTCAAACAAAATGTGTGTCCCACCCAGGAGGTTCGATTTTAAAAATTGAGCCCCCGTTCTCCTTTCATAATCGAACGAATCCATTGAAGATTGAAGCCACGTGGCGCCAATGCAATGGGACATACATGGTGTTCGCGGTGTCTGTTCTATACTTTAGTAATAATACTTCAATGTTCCTTTATTAGTAGGTAAGTCTAGTCTGAGTTTACATTTCTCCCTAACCATACTTTCTCTGAGGCATCTGCTGAAACCTATTCGATGGCGTGTAGTCGCGCACGATCGAAGGCTTTTGGGGTCAAGCGCTAAATACTTGGATTTTAAATATCAACCATCGGGTACTGATTCGCGATACAAGCTTCAAACAACGAAGTTAAAGGTCTTACGTCGTATACATTTGAAGTATCTAATTAGAAATGTCTTTTTTCTGTTGTTTGAGATGATTTTGTTATTCATCTTCTTTATATTTTGTATCTGTTAATTTTTTTTTTAGTATCGCAGAGTCGAGCTGTGCTGTTATTATTACAGGTCTACGACTGGTTAAGCAGCTCAAAATTTACGAATAAGTATTTGTCTTTATGAAAAATAAAGTTATAAAACCTACAAATGGTGCCCCCATTTGATTTCTATTCCGGACCTTACGACTTCAGTGGGGTTATTACTTACAAATTAGTATATAGATATAAAAATGAATATACTTCTTATTAGGAACCTTTATAATAAATCAAAAGAACTAGTAGGTACAACATTTTTTATATAATTAATTTTTTGTGTGTTCTTTACAAGTATAATGAATTAAGTACTTCAGAATCTTTATTGACATGTTTTGAAGTTTAGTATACTAAAAATAATATATTTATTTTATTATATATATAGACTAGCAATCGCCCTCGCTTCGCTTCGGAAAAAATCTTAGGTGCTCTAGTTAACTTACATAACATACTCTTAAAGCAGCATGATCGCTCATTAGAACAACGTTACTATGAAAGGTCAATACTCGAAATAACGATTCGATATTTTTAGGGTTCATTACCTCGAAAGAAAAAACACGGTTCCCTTAAGATCACTTACTCCATTGCCCGTCTGTCTGTTTGTATTTCAAGACCTTTTTTCTCAGGAACGTGTGAAGGTAACAAATTAAAATTAATCCAACACTCAGGTCTGCAATCCCTAGGAGCTGTGAAAACATATAATATTCTGTATTCTCAAAGCAATCAAAAAACATTCGGCTAGAAGGAATGTCTTAGGTAAAACGTAGGTTAAATAAAAAATCTTAAAACTGTGAATTTGTAAGTATCACAAAAAAATTGATTGTCTGTAAAGTCGGTTTACGGACAATGGTTTTACGTGATAACGTCTATTTCGTAGAAGAATAATTTATGATATAAATATTGTCAATTCGCACATTAGGAACGGGATTCGTTTTAAATATCAGGAGCTGCGCGACATCTGTGATTTTCTTGACTACAACTAAAGTCCGAGTCGATGTACTGTGTAAAGTTCTTTCAAGTAGTTCATACCTATAAACAGAGATGACGCTATTGTAGATTTTCGTTTTCATATAATAATAATACGTACGAGCTACGAGAAATCATTTCTTTTCAAAAGATTGTAAAATAAAATAAAAATGAAATGAAAAATGCCTTCCAAGCGGACCGATTACGCTTGAGTGGGAGAGAGACGGCCGGTCTAGCGTGCCTCTCTCTCTAATGCTGCGCGCGCTTCCGTAACGTTACTCCGGCCGTTACTCGGTTTTCGTGAATGCCTCTCAGGCTCATGGTCTTTATAAACGTTATCACGTTAAAAATAATTTTAAACCTATTTTCAGAACTTGGTAATTTGATCGGGACCCATATCGATACATATATAGGGACAACAGTTTTTCAACGGCAAAGTTAAATTTGTTCCGTTTATCTTTTCGTTACACAACTATGTTAGGTTTTACTAAACAGTTAAGTTAGGTTCAACAACCCTAGTTCGCACTGCGCCGGTTGCTTTTACTTATTATTATCATTTCATCATATTATTTTCTAAATTTTGTGCTTCCTACTTAACCCTTAGGACTTAAATTACATTGAATAAATAAATTGTATGATGATGTTTGCTGATCCATCAGTATTACACATTAAGTACCCAGACTTTAAAAAAAGAAATAGTCTTATATCGTTCTCCAAGGTACAATCTATGTCTATACCAAAACACATCAAGATTGATTCAGCGATGAGAGAGAGTTAAGGTTAATTCGATGAGTTATATGAGAATGGTAATAAAGGAGCAACAAATTTTCGCACTTATTACATTGTAGTTTTAGCAAATCAATAATTCGGCAAAGCTTCACAGAAAATGAGAAAATTCAGCACTCTGCACTCTCAACACGATGTTCCTCAGGACTGCATTATAACAGAACTACAACATCACTACTACGGAACTCTAAAAATGACGAAACACTTAGTTATTTCAAAGAACAATGCTAAGCTTGATTTAACACGCCGCAATACGTTTAATTTCGTGGATTTATGTATTTTATGATCAATTATTCAATTTGTTCAATGTCTACTATTTGTACAACACCAAATTACGATTTTCAACCCCTTCCAGGGTAAAATACAAAAAAATGCTAAAACGTTGGAGGCCATAATACGCAATTAATGATTTTAAAAAAGTAAATATATAAAAATAGATATTTAGTAAAAATACTTCAGTGCCGTATTCTAGCTCCATCTTGCGAAATACAAATAAACTAAGAAATGCATGTATGCCTTATTTTGTGTGAAGAAAAGGTTTTTGTAAGTTTAAAACAAATTAACAACTCGTTTCTCGGTTTTGGTATCGTGAAAGTATAGATTTACAACTTAAAAAATCATTTATTTCGAAATCACAGACATTCACTTCAGTTATATTTATGTGTATTTGAATTATTGTAAATTTGTAAAAACAATAAGTACTCGCTTTGGCTCCACCTCGCAAAATATAAAAAAACTAAGAAATGTATGGACGTATGCCTCAATTTGTGTGAAGAAAAGGTTTTTGTATGTTTAAAATAAATCGACTCATATTTTATTTTCTCGCTTTGTTATGTATCCCTAAAAAATTTCTTATAATTTAAGTTGAAGACTCGATATTGGAGTAAATTCCTGTTGAAATCCGTTCAGTAGCTTCAGAGATTAATGAAGACAAACAAACAGAGAAACAAAAATTAAAAACTCATTTTTCGGTTTTGATATCGTGCTAGTAACGATTTATAACATGAAAAATGCAGTTATTTCGAAATCACAGACAGACATATTAATTATATTATATATTAAAGGTGTATGTATTAAAGGCGTTGGCGTGAATCAACACATACAGAGCCATCTAGTTGCCAAGATAGTAATCGATTATTTATTGGATATCGGTTACTCATACAGACTTAATTTGCGTTTTTCTACCACTTCCCAGGTGAAATTTATAAAATGCTGAAATTATATTGGAGTTCATAGATACGCAAACAATATGCTCTCAAAAACAAAATACAAAAATAGATATCCACTCTGTAATAGGGATTTGAATTAATGAAAAAAATAACCTTTAAATGCATTTTATGGCCTTTCCATGCATTATAAGTAAAATCTAAGAAATGCATGTATAACTCTTTTTGTACGGAGAATACGTTTTTAAAAGTTTAAAACAAATCGGCTGATATTTTTTTATTTTTCCATACAAACTATCCCTAAGGAACCCTTTAGTATGGAACCCTAAAAACTTGCTTAGTTGTTAAGTTGAACACTTTGCAATGTCCTAGTAAAAGTGTTGTTAAAATTCGTTCAGTGGTTTCGGAGATTAGCGGAGACAAACAAACAGACAGACAGACAAAAATTTTAAAAACTCATTTTCCGGTGTTGGTATCGTGCAAGTAACGATTTGCGACTTGAAAAAATAATTTATCTCGAAATCACAGACAGACTCTTCAATTTTATTAATATGTATAGATATATAAAAAAGCCACAACATCATCAGTAACGACTGACCAGGATATCCTTGTTGAAGAGATCACGGTGTTTAATGTTGATTCATAAAACAATAAATAATGATTATCATCGTATGAACAATTACTCACTATTTCTATGTAAAATTGTTGCGTAAGAATATTAGAACTTTTAACACTAGGAAAAGTTAATTAGTAATTAGGAGTAATTTAAAATCGTCGTCGGGTAACTTTCTTACTTATTTTACCCTTGCCTTTAATTAAAAAATATAAGATACATTTATTTACTATATATTGTGATATAGAATCTTCTCATTTATGTTCACGTAGCCTAGAATTCTAGTAGAGGTTTGTGAATATAGTTATAGAGTAGTTAGATTCAGAGAAACGATCTACAGACGGTTTTCCAATTTGATGTAGGTATACTATAATAAAACTCAATTGTGTGCTTGTCTGTCCGGGCATCACATGAAAACCCTTGAACGGATTTCGATAAAAATTGGTAAAGTTGTTACTAATACGCCGGGTCATATTTTAGGAAACTTTTTATCCCAGAAAATTAAAAGGTTTCCCTGGGAAATGGGATGAAAATTTGTATAGAATATTTTTAAAACATCAACCGACTTGTTTCAAATTTGCAACTAAGGTAAAACATAATAGTTAACTAATAACATTACACAAGTATTTTTTTACTAAAATTAATTCAGTAAGTTCTGTTCCCATAAACTTAAGGCCGAGCAGTTTGGAGTATTTTTCCTCCATAACAACGGTATGTCGGTACCAGACAGTCTATGTGGTAATAAAAACACAGGAACAGGTACTGAAGTGAGTAATGACCTACAAAACGCGTCACAAGTGGCAGTAAGGCGTTCGGCTCAGTGATTCACCCGCGAATTCCCATCACTATTAAGCTCGGAGTACATGGTTTCATACACTAATATTATACTCGTAAATGAGACTGTTTTAATGGATGTTTGTTGCTCTTTCATGCAAGCACTGAAGGGATTTATTTTTATTAGATAAATTTTGCACCATACAGGTAGACCATGGCATATAGGCTACATATGATCTTGGAAAACTCGGGTGAAGCCGTGGGCAAAGCGCCAGTAATGTCATATATTAATACGTGTTGCAAGAAGAAAACCCCTTTTTGCAACAATTACATGGACGTAGAGTTTGAAATTTGGCACAGTTATTACGTAGAGAAAGAGTTCAGAAAGCTAATACTATTTATTTCCATAACTTATTTTTAGCATTCATATTTTGATTAGCTTTTTATTTTTATATTATTTTATTTTATAATTATAAAAACATAATATACATAATTATAAAAATTATAGGTAAGATAAATTATAATAAGAAAACTGTAATGTTGACGAAAGTTAATTCAGTTTCTTCGTATAGTGTTTGTTGACCCAAATAAAGTGAAAAAAAAAATTAAAAAAATCGATCGCAATCATATACAGACATGGTGTATCCTTGCCCTTACACCGTGAGATGACGGGAACTCTGCAATGAGTTATAATTCTTGTGATCGTGCAATCGTGATGCCTGCACATACGCGGGCTAACTGTTAGAGTTAGGAATTCCAAACTGTGCAATGCGCATGATTTGCATTATCTGGCTATTGAGGCATCTCTAAAACTTACATGGCCATTGACTTATGTCAATAGGCTTGCTAATGGTCCATCAATCCAGCCGAGTTTCCTACTGACACCATGGGAGGTCCTTGTATCCTCAGAAATAGACTTAAGCACAAGTTAAAAGTGTTTATTACATAAAAAAGATAATAGGTACTTCAGAACAATCCTAAGTGATGGTAAGTGGCAATGAACCCTAAAATGGTGAACGCACTAACATTAGTACCATTTTCTAGACAAGTCCTATTTAGTAAATTTCAGTGTTTTTTCTCGTGAAAAGGATACCTATAAGTAAAGACATATTAGTTTAATGCCAAAACTTATTTCTGTGTAGGTACTAACAATTATTTTTCTCGTCTAAAATATAGGGTATAGTAAAACCCATTCACTCTCTTCTTGAAGACTCCTATATTAGCGGAAGGGAATATGGTGACGGGTAAGGTATAGTCCTCCTCTGCACTAAATGTATCCTTAGTTCTGGTATGATTGAGGTATGAAATCTTAAAGTGCTTGCCCAGATATTGCTTCTAATATCAACACTGAAATGATTTTGCAATATTGGCAATACGTATTACAGTTCCAGATTGGGCCAGCTAGTTTCTAAACGGGGTATTCTGTTTAAGTACTTCTTGATTGTAGCATCTTCCCTGATATTTCTTTCGTAAGTAGATTCTGGTATTTTTGCTAGATTGTCCGCTTTTATTATAAAAATGGTTTTCAATAATTATCCTTTTTCTTGTGCATAATCTTTTTATTCTCATAATTCGCATTACTTTATTACAATACATCAGTTCCATGTCTAAGTTAATAATTTCGAAATGTTACTACGAAGCATCATTTAAATATGCGGATCTATAAGAATGACTGATCATCGCCCATTAGGCCTTGACAACTGTTCCGCACCCAACTTGGCATTTCGACTTATAGGTTAAGCTTTTAAATCGTTATTCAAAGATTCTGTTAGTTTTGGGGATTCATTAGATAATCATAAAGAATGACGATTCAATTTCTCCTTTGCTAAGGATTTAATCCTCTTTGAGTAGAGTTCAAGTAAGTCCCCTACTCGTAGGTCAATATGTATTGGAAAACGGACGAGGTTAATCATTTGTAAGGGTGCATTCACATACAAAGCAGGTTCCAGTGCAGCGCTAGTGATAGTCCTCTTAGACACAAGTTTTATCATAATATGACTTGTCCAACCTACTTGGCAAGGCTTGACATCCACAAACTTTATAAATGTGGTGCTGACCTGATTTCTACCTGAATACGCCTTAAATGTACATGATTCTTCAAATTGTCTCAGATGTTTGCCTGCTTAAAAAACTATACAGGGCTTGCAAACAATTGGTGAGAGACTATTAGAACCAGATGGCGTAGTTGATCCCGCCCAGATGTGGAACTCAATCTATTGTTTTACCAAACATGTTCATTACCTGAACTTAACATAAAAGGAGTATTAGATACTGTTAATACAGTTTGGTAAATGTTTTACTATGAGCACACGTGTTTTACAAGGCTCCAGTATTCTGGTGATTTCTTTGGCGGTGAAAGCTAAGATAACCCAGGTGCAAGCTGTTTTGTTTTAAATTCGCTGATCTTATTGTTTGCAGCCATTGTTTGTGGACGCCATCTGGTGGAATATTACTTGTTGTTACCATCTGTTTTATTATTGGCAGTGGTATTCTTTGCAAGACGTCTTGAACTATACATTATCTATGCTCTAAGCTAGACGGATTCCCCAGCCTTGTGTTCTAATGCAGCAACCACCGTAAATTCCTCGAAAGCACGCATTTTAATGGAATTGTCCGATGCATTAGAGAATTTACACTTCTAGCATCGCGAATATTAGACAATTTTACCGTAACAGGTACTCAAGACTACACTAAATACTCGAATATTGTTACTATTAAAATAACTCCTACAAGCTATAAAATATAATAATAAAGGGTACTCAACCCATTATAGTTAGAAGAATTTTGAATAACCTGTAGCGTAGTCCTTTCGAGCGTAGTTCTTCGTAGTTACAAACTCACGAACGTAGGAAAACTTACGAAATAAACTTACCAAAACTTAAACATCATTGACATTGAAGTTGATATTTTAGACCCCTATACCAAAAATAATTAGGTGTAGACAGATGCCTAGATGAGGTGAAACATCCAGTCAAGCTAGGTAGTCTAGGTAGTCTAGGTACACTAATCTCGCGACCTTTAGCTTATCGATTGAGTATGCTAATTATTGGAACTTGTTTGTGCTACTACGTTCAGTGCACTCTGAATTTATGTTGCACCGTTTGAGATTGAGACAAGTGGAAAATCTATAAAGACCGCGAGAAGACGGCGAGGAATGAGGGATGTCCTCTGCAGTCATTCGCATGGACTATGGAGTATAAAAGTTGATAAATACCGCAACAAAAAAGTATTACAAATGTGACGTTAGCAATTACTAAGACACTGGAACGCCTTAAAATAAAAAATCTAGAGGGAAGATTTTATAAACTTGAGATTCACGTAAACAGAAAAACATTATTATTAAGTAATAATAGCTTACTGTAATAATAGTTGTAGTTGAGACACCTGATGGTAAAGTGCTGTACTGCTAACCGTCCATAGATATCGCCAATGCATTACCGAACCAGAGAGAAGAAAGGAAGGATGAACTGGTTCTCAAGCTTTCAGCCAGAACATGAGGAAACGCACCGCAAGCAAGAGGACAGCCACGTAGGCTTAACGGAAAGATGATAATACCAGTAACAATATTAATGAGTAATAATAATTTATTTAAATAAATATAATAATTCGTTTTATTATTCGATTGCCTATCCAACAGCGTTTACAAAATCATTTATTGCTCACAAAACAATTACTTAAATGCTATGACCAAAAACGGATTAGGTACACAAAAAATATTAGTAAAATAATTTATGAACAGTTATGCTTATTACCGTGCTTAAAAGTAATTTGTGTGTGTGTGTGTGTGTGTGTGTCTGTCTGTCTGACTGTCTGTCTGTCTGTCTGTCTGTCTGTCTGTCTCTCTCTCTCTGTGTGTGTGTGTGTGTGTGTGTGACAAGCGGACCGCCCGCGCCGTCTCTCTCCTTCAGTCTCCCTGTTCTGCCGGAATGAGATTAATCCTAATTAATATTCTCTATCTAGTATTCTATACGGCTAATTTCTTAAGTTATTAATTATTATCTGGTCCGTTAGTTAGCCGTTTACATAAAAATAACGGCTCTTTATAAAAAAATGCTGAAAGAATTAACGATGCATAGTGATACACAATATGTTATGTATAGACGACCAGGTGTTGGCTAGTCTAGGGATGGTCGATTACCATAAACTATTATATTATTGTAAACGGTCACACGCTAGTGCGGGTGGTACCTTCTCGTTAATCGTAAGATCCTGTTTAATTACCGGTTCTATCGTTTTGTGTCCAGCCAGTCTAATGTGTTGTTTTAGGTAGGTACTTAAGTTTTATTTATTTGAAGATTCTTTAGTCATTGGTTTACTGACTGCTTATCTACTGAGAGCCGAGATTTGGGTTTGAGTTTTTATTTTTGTTTTCAGGTCAGAGACTAGATTAGATTCCCGTTCAGGGCATGACGTCCTAATTTGACAGTGATGAACCTAACATTTTAACGTTGTCTGTGCCTTAGGTTTGATTCCCAGTTGGGCCAGAAATTTATATGACAGATAAAAGGTTGATCTTTGTTCTTCATGCAACCCGAAACAGGTTGCAGGTTGCAACCAAAAGCAATAGCGAATATTGTTTTTTATCTATAATAATTGTGTTATTCCTCCCTAAGTTAGTTAACCATTTAGTGAAAGGATTATTTAAATATTATAAATAAATAATTAAACGCTTACACACCGATACTTCGCAGTAGGTTTTACCTGTGTCTCGGGTGGCATGGGCGACACATATAACACATCACAATAACACCCATGACCCAAGCACAAATATTTATCTGTCACATAAATATCAGCCACGGGCAGGAATCGAACCCGGGAACGTTGCTACTAACTAGGCTACAGGGTCGACATTATCTATGACACGCAAGCATTCTGTACAGCTCAAGATCCGCCGAGTTTCAACGGAATGTTTCCAGATAACAACAGTAGCTCGACGCGCTTGGCATAATTGGTTTTGACATTTCCACTAGTAAATAAAGGATATGGCCAACATCTGTATAGGCATTTGCCCCACTTGTGAAATATAATGTACACATTTTAATTTTACCTTACATTAAAGCTTACAATATCTACTTTGATAATTTCGTCAATAAAAATCTTCAGAACTTGAGATTCTCCTTTAACGGGGAGTATTAGCTTTTGTAGTTTGACATTCTGCAAAACATAAGTAATTGTGGAAAAGTGTTTGAAAGAGAGATTTTTTTTTGTAAAAATAGCGAGATATTCTATGAGTAATATTGCAATAAAAACATAGTAATATTGTACATTGCCACGTGAACCTAGTCTTAGCTGTAAGCACTACTTACCTACTTAATAGTAAAGAAAAATGCCATACCTGTACTGCAGTGATCCATTCTACCAATATGGATTGAAGGTTTCTTGCTAGCGAAGATATTGAGTGACGCGCCATGCGCTCAATATCTACCGCGCAATTAATGCATCTCACGGCAAAAAATTAAACACAATTATTATTTTGCAGAAATCAAACTCAAAAATCAAATGTCAATATAGCAGACATTTGCATTTATGTCAGCCAATTGTCAACCTCCAGTAATAGCAATGGAGGAAGTAGAAGATTATACAACTTATTTTTATTGTTAATTTATTATGACTACTAATGGCGGAGTTCAGAAGAAAATTAAAATTCTAGTTATGTTTTAATAAATGGAAAACATGTCTTTTCAAGGGACTAAAACCTTGTACAAATAAGAGTATTTTAACCGTTTCCGGGGTATATGTTGGCCACCTCCTTTGCAGCTCTTACATTGTATGTTATATGTTATTGTTCGAGATGTTAAATTAATTACAATGTCTTTTTTAATTACGTTTTATTTTTTAATTAACAACAATCGTGAGGGTACAATTATTCAGATGTTCAGTGATAAGTTGAAGTTAAGATTAGTCTTCAGCTTTTCATTTTTATTGAAAACACGTTATTGTACGAGACAAAGCTGCAAATAAATAAAGATTAAGCGAATAAAAAGGAGTTTTTAAAATGAAAAATGAAAAAATAATCAATTTCAATAAAAAAAAAAACAAAAAGAGTCTATTTAAAATACGAAAACTTTTGTGTTAGTTAAGTGCAAGTCACGACGTGGGCCGCTGTGTGTAGTGAGTCTGTGAGCTGTGAGTAAATCCTCGTGCATTCCAAACTCGCGACCTTTGAGGGCGATCGCGATCGGCGCTCCCGTGCGAGGCGAGCGCGAATATTCGCTGTCGTAATACCGGTTGAGCGCGAATGGGACGGGAACTGGTGACATACTGCTGTACACCTGTGATCGCAGATTTATAAGCTTCAACCTACGGACCAATACAGGGATTCGGTGTCTACGTAGTTGAGGGTACTGCTGACTGTATGAAGGCTTAAGCTTCAGCGTATAACATACTTTTTTATGGAAATAGGCAGCCAACGAGCTGACGATCCACCAGATAGTAAGTGGCTGTCGTCGCATCATCGACATCAGCAACAGCAAGGGTTTTTTCGTAATTGAGGATACTGCTGACTGTACCAAGGTTTTAAGCTTCAGCGTATAACATACTTTTTTATGGAAATAGGCAGCCAACGAGCTGACGATCCACCAGATAGTAAGTGGCTGTCGTCGCATCATCGACATCAGCAACAGCAAGGGTTTTTTCGTAATTGAGGATACTGCTGACTGTACCAAGGTTTTAAGCTTCAGCGTATAACATACTTTTTTATGGAAATAGCCGGCCAACGAGCTGACGATCCACTTGATAGGAAGTGGCTGTCGACGCATCATCGACAACAGCAACAGCAAGGGTTTTTTCGTAATTGAGGATGTTGCTGACTGTACATGTGATTAATTTATGTTTTTAAATTGACTTCTTTATTCTCCTTATAATTATGGAGGCCAAGAGCGTCCTCCATTATGGCTACTGCAGATTGGACTTATAAGTATCAAAAAGTTGGTGCCCGAACGAAAATTGGAATGGTCAAAATCGGTCATGATTGGAGTATTTATGGCATCCAAACGGAAAAGGCTTAACTACTTTTATCTAATCATAATAACTGGAATTGACGAGCCCTACAAAACTTGATTTGCTTATAAGACTAACGCCCCAACTCAGAGTCACTAACGGTTACTTTAACCACTCCTTAGTAAAGAATTACCATACAAATTCTGTACTAAGAAGCACTCTCTAAAATATGATAGTTGCTATTACCGACCACGTCGCGTCCGCTGCAGACCTATATGATCGACACAAGGTATATGTGGTTATGTTTGGTTAATTTAGTACAACAGATTAGATACATTTGTGAACATATTTATTTTAAATTAATATTTGATTGAATCTTGTAGCAAATTCGATTGGAATAAAAGAAAATTTTAAATGTCTAACTTTGAAAGTGTGCCACAGCGTGTAACTCCAATATTTTAAATGCGGGTACTAAAATAAAGGGGTATTTATTTAAAATGTTCAGTGTCCGCGATTATAAAAGTTTAAAATCATTTGCAACTCCAATATATTCAAATTATTTTCATTAGGACGAAAAATAGGAGAGAATGTAACGTTAAATACACTATTTTTATCCTGTTCTCTCATTAACCTTTCCAAGTATGTTTGCTTAATGCTCAACTCGTAGTTCAGACATGGGAATGTAAATACTTAGACAAAATAACTGCAACTATTGTATTACAAATTACATTCATGTCGACATCGAACCACGAAGAAGCATATAATATTATTTAACTGTGTCGTGTCTCCAGATGACGGGATGTCGTGATTATTCGACGTATCGTCCTCCATTGCTTGATAATAGCGGAAATAAATATGCAAAAACGTTGGTTTCCGAGTTTATACGGTAAAGAGTACGTAAAGAGAGTCTTGAAGTTAATGCATGTCTGTCAATAACCTCAATAGTATCGTGTTTTGGCTTCACCGTTGACAAGTCAATCAAGAAAGCGTTCGGCAGTTGGATCAAGACCTAATAATGGTTTTTACATAAATAGCTGACAGGGGAGTCTCATGATGATAAATGGTCATCTTGACGATGACCATGGATGGACATTGGTAACACCAAAAGAAAGAAAGAAAGAGACAAAGAAATTTTTATTTCATCTAAATTATCTACAGCAACAAATAGCCAAAAACAATACAACACTTAGAGATGTAAGATAATAGGTGAAAAGGGTTCACGCTCAGCATAATGGTCGCGGAAAACCATGGCTGCTGGTTTTCAGAGTGACCCTCGAATTGTGCAGTTCGGATGATTGAGGGTAATACACATAACAGAACATTATATCCGACTCACTCATAAAATATCTAAGATAAAGGCATAAATATTTTGATTGACAAGTAGACTTCACCTGACGAGTAGAGGTCACCTGATGGTAAGTGATCACCGCCGCCCATGGACATTAGCAACACCAGGGGCGTCACCAACGCGTTGCCGGCCAAGAAGATGACGATAGACCCGCTTCTTGAAGGACCCCATATCATAGCTTAGAGGGAACACCGATGCAGGTAGTTTGTTCCACAGTTTACACGTGCGAGGTAGAAAATGACGTGAGAACCGGACTGTGCACGAACGCCAGGTATCCAGATAGTGTTGATGGAACCTGGTACGTGATGTGCGGTGACGAAAATTAACTGCAGGTAGTAACCCAAACAGTTCTTCAGAACATTCCCCATTATACAGATGGTAGAATACGCAGAGAGAGCCTACATCTCTCCTCAACTCAAGCGATTCTAATCCGTCTGTAAGCTTGGGATCGTCGACAAGACGAATGGCTCGCCGTTGAATTCGATTGAACGGATCCACTTGGCCAGCTGGGGCTCCGGCCCAAAGGTGGGAGCAGTACTTCATGTGTGGTCGAATTCCCAATGGCACCTAGTTATACGAAGTTTCCTCTTAGCCTCGGCAATTAGGACAACTTCGTTTCACTAAACCAAGCCGCTATTGTTTGTACTACAGTACTAGAAACTTGGAAATGTTGAAGTAATTAAAAACAAAACCATTTTACCTCGAAGGTTGCTCTCTGCACCAGAACGTACAGAAATAACGTGGTACAAATAAATGCTTATTCGCGGGTAACTTGGAGTTTAACTCGCTCGCCCTTGGCTAAAGTTCATTGCCGCTGCCGCCCCTCTGAACTTGACCCAGTTAAGGTTACGGCTCTGACTTATTTCAACTTTTCGCAGCTTTTAGGGTTCAAAGTGCACCCTGTTTGCCGTGGTCCTTGCGTTGGCATAAGTTTGTGTGCAAATGGTTATTTTAAACTTCAATTCGTCGATCTATTATAAAATCAAGATTTCAATTCTTATGTCTTTAATTTGTTCATTTCAATTAAAGATATCATTATCATCATATCATTAATAAAAACAATCTTAATTTCCATCAAGTGTCAGTATTGACGCTGCTCGAAAGCCTCCTTCTTGACGACTGCTATCTAACAATATTATAATACATATCTAACAATAGGTATAATCCGGAATCGACGGCTCATGTGCCCTTCAAAACCAGGAAGTACTAAAGAAATTCGCACCCTCAGTGGAAAAAAAGCATAAATCGTGTTACAAAAAGGTTTAAAAGCTGCATATGCTCAGTGTTTTTCAAATTTTTATCATTAATCTTGACGGATTTGTGTAAGTACTTGTTCACGTTGACAACAAATCGTAATGTAAATTCCTTTCAGTTCATACTGATATTTAAACAGTTTTTTCTGTCCTGTAAAATTGCAATTTTCATATACCTTTTATCCACTGATGGTACGAATTGTCTCCATGCAGTCACTAATATTTCTACCGATCGCGCCCCCTGTTACTAAACTCAGTAACGATGAATGTCGGGCTTCGCTTCTGTGTTAACGTCTGTGTTAACGTCATATGTTATTTTATGTACCTATATTAAAACTTGTAACGAATTTTGAAGTAGTTATTCAAATTAACAATAAAACTTTCAAAGTACTCACCGATCCATAGAGCTCGTGACACGGCGTGCTCTAGGGTTGCCTTCTAGTCCACATTATGCTAAATTAAATTAATTAAAAGCTCCCAAAGTAAAGGATTATAATTTTGTTCTTCATTTATTGTTTTACGCCATCTAAAATTTTATTTTAGTGAAATTCTTAGTTATTCTGGTACTCGAAACAAATACTACAATCTAAGAGTTTACAATCTAATTACAAAGATCAATGCAGTTACGCAAGCAACGATTGAATGAAAACATCCCGTTGTTACAGATGTTTACAATAATATATCGCGTAGATATTGCAATATTTATAAAGTAATTACGCGATAGACAGTATTTAAATTGGGAAAGTAATACTATAAAAAATATAATAATAGGCAATGTTACTTAATGTTGAAATATAATAATAGACAACCCTAGCAGATGGAGGCAATCTGGCGGAGACGGAATTCCTCAAGAATTGCCTTCATCTGACCTAGCCGAGCTTTCGGTTTGTTTATAGCCTAGCGCAAAGCTTGCTCGGTCACAAACATACCTATTGATTTACAATTATTTATTGGTCCTTACCATGCAAAATTACTGAAAAACAGTAAACTAAGAGAAAATGCCGATAGGAAGTTTCAAAAAACGTGTAAAGACACAATTGTTAGGCAAGGGATATTATAGTGTAGACGAGTATTTAAATGACAAAGACATGGAAATGATCAGCTCTGCAACCAGTTCCGCTCAGAATAGTAAATACTTTTGTATTTTTTTTTGTAATATTTTTTTAAAAGATGTGCTGTTTCTTTAGGCTTTTCTTCTCCTCCACGACAAAGCACCTTTCCGAAAAGCCAAAAAATGACGTGCATAAATGTATCAGTGATACCTATATGAATAAAATATTTTGACTTTGACTATTACTTCTAGGTTATGTATTCGTAATTCTGGAAAAGAAATTCGGTAATTTACACATTGTGAGGTTTGATGTACTGAAACATTAATTTAGAATAGGCAGGTAGTCTCAAAATATTATACCGTGTCTTTTGTATAGTGTTTTCTTATAAAAATTTCACAGTTTTGTTTACCTTTTTATATCTTGATAGACTTAAACCAAAAAAAGCTCGATTCAGCCCTACTAAATTACATCGTTTCAATGTGATAAAATATTTTATTATTAATTTTACTTTTACTTTTAAGTATTTATTTTTATTTTATATAGTGTAAATATTATGTTGTTATTTAATTTATTTCTTAGTTAAAGTAACTTAATTTTTATTGATTCTGATTAAAAATGTTGATAATTAAGTTGCAAAAAAAAAAATTTTTTTTGACATTAACATAACAATTATTAGCAAGATAGCAGGTCGCAGGTCGCCGGTATTTTATTATATTTTGCGTTGCCTAACCGGTCAACCACTTAAGTTTGACACTAGGTATGAACGGTTCTTTTCTATTAATTTTATTGTCTACAATGTAGATACATGTACATTGTATTGTAGAGTAATACCTGGTATCGATTGTGCGTGTCTATTGTAGCAGTCAGTGTCCGGATTATGCAGATAAAGGCAGGTAGCCACGACATTGTAAGTCCATAATACATTAACCAGTTGACATGCTCCATTTGACTTATTTACTTACTGATTGCAGTAAAAATTTGTGTTTAATAAAAAATACAGATACTTAATTGTTAAAAGTAACAAAATGCAAGATTCCACATGATTTTAAAAGGCACACAAAAATATGTAATATAATATAATTTCATAGTTCAATAAAATATTTATGATATTTTTCATTGTTATTATCGATAAAAAGATAAACTAGTATTTTATATATTAAAAAAAACCCGCTTGCTGTCAAAAAACCTATCATGATGTACCTTTTTGAAATCCTTATGGTGAGCTTTTAATTTGACACCTATATTGCATTATTCGATTTATTTTTATTTTTTGATATTTCAAACAATGGCATCTCACAGCCACCATATTAACTTTTTTAATTTCATTTATCTAAGCACACTTGAGTTATCAAGACGAATCTAACGATATCTTAATTATACAAATCCGTTCAGTGGTTTGGAAGATACGAGGCAATAAAGAATATTACACACATACAACCATACATACAAGATACGCGCAAAAAACATACCTACTCGTAATTCTTCCGTGGCAGTCGGGTAAAAATGCATAGAAAGACGGGTTTTAAGACAACGTCCTAGGAGTAGAGGCTTCCCTAGGAGGGTTCCGTGGTTACGTTGACAAGCGACCACTCATCAAATACTAACCACGTCCGCAGTTGGTTAAACTCGTCGATCACTTACGAGTATGACCGACACTAACCGGGTAATGTGTTTCTTACCCATAAATTGTTTCACTTCTACTGCGGGTCTTATCACAATACGAAGGGTTAAAGACGTAGTCTGCCACTCTGACCAAGAGTGAATTTGCAAAAAAGGTACCTGAGTACCAACTATCAGCCTTTGGGAATATTATGGAGAACTCCATATTAAAGAGTGTATAGGTCTCCTCACATACCAAAAACTCGGTCGAAATGAAAGTAAACGCATTGACATTACGTCTGTTACCTATTTATAAGGAGTTTAATCTCAAGTTAATAAATGTCACAAATTAACTCAAATTTAATGTGACACGATACGATCTACGTACTACGAATGGCCGGACATACCTACAGATCGGTTATGTAGATAATTACCTGTATTTCATAAAAAGATCAAAATGACATGAGATAATCTTAGGAATTGGATGGGTAATTTTAACTACATTCCTGCTACCAAACATTTCTTCTGACTTATGGTTAACTGTATTAAAATTATGTATTAGGGAACATACCAAAACCACGTGCCTCATTTAGGGGAGAGGAGGGGGGTCTTCAAAACACCACGATTGGTCACAGAGGGGAGGGGGGGGGGTTTAGGTTTTTGTCACGTAGTCAATATTTTAGCAACCATTGCGCCACAAAGTCGTCAAATATAAGCAAAATTATTATTTTTTACTCTGTTTTTGCAAAAAAGTATTGAAAACCGTATTTATCAATTACCACGTGAAAACTAGGGGGGAGGGGGGGGGGGGTCTTCTCATATACTACGGATGGTCACGAAGGGGGGGGAGGGGGTTAAAAGTTGGAAAAACTGGTTACGTGGTTTTGGTATGATCCCTTACTAGATTCCGCTCGCGGCTTCGATTGTGGAAGGGTAGTTTCACAAATATGAAAATGTCCGAATCATCCCACGGGAATGTATAACCGGGATAAAATATATTTTTCATGGTATGTCCGTACTACGGTTAGCGCGTGATGTAGCCCCCATTCAAACATCCTCACGAAACGGATTATATTATAATAAATATTTGTAGGATAAAATTTAGTATATCTTAAATTATTGAGTTTCATAAAGCTTTCAAGAATTATAGTAATTTAGTTTACATACCAATATTTACATTTGTTGGGTACCTAATATTATAAGGAGTATTTTAATATTTTTATGATCAAGTTGGATTGATAAAGTATACTGAAGCTAACAAAACGAAACAACAAAACAAAAGGTTTAATGGGTAAGTACATACATTATTTTGTATTTTAAACTACTATATCATGGTTACTAACAAAGTAATTTTCATGTCATCATGTCGAATGTCCATGTCACACCCGTACCGGTTGTTGTTGATGGCGCTGCTCTCGAAGTTGTAGACGAATACAATTACCTGGGTCAAGTGATCCAGATGGGTAAGTCTAACTTCGAGAAAGAAGCACTCGTAGAATCCAACTCGGATGGGCTGCGTTCGGGAAACTGCGTCATATCTTGTCGTCCAAAACACTACCTCAGTGCCTGAAGTCGAAGGTGTTCGAGCAGTGTGTGTTGCCAGTGATGACATACGGATCCGAGACGTGGTGCTTCACTCAAAGTAGCGCAGCGGGCTATGGAGAGGACTATGCTCGGTATTTCTCTACGTGATCGCATCAGAAATGAGGAGATCCGTAGACGAACAAGGGTAACCGACATAGCTTAAAGAATTAGCCGGCTGAAGTGGCAACGGGCTGGCCACATAGTGCGAAGGACCGATAACCGTTGGGGCAGAAAGGTCCTCGAATGGCGCCCACGTCTCGGAAAAAGGAGCATAGGACGCCCCCCGACCAGGTGGACTGACGACCTGAAGAAGACAGCGCGGGCATCCGCTGGATTCAGAAGGCTCAGGACCGGTCAGAGTGGCGCAAGTTAGGGGAGGCCTATGTCCAGCAGTGGACCTCCAAGGGCTGATGGATGGATGGAACAAAGTAATTTTTAACCGACTTCAAAAAAGAAGGAGGTATTCAATTCGACTGGTTTTTTTATGTTTGTTACCTCAGAATTTTCGACTGGGAAAACCGATTTTGATGATTCTTTTTTAATCGAAAGCTGGTGCTTGTCATTTAGTCTCATTAAAAAAGCGAGACCTGACGAGAAGTTTTTGAGTTTTACCTAATTTTGAAATCGGTTATTTTTTGTCAAAAATTATGTCTTTTTGTAATACCAATGCTTGTAAATGTTTTACATTCCTTCATTTACTAACTAGAAAATTGATAAAAATAACGGATAGAATCTATTATAACAATTAATCAATTTTCTTCATGAAGGTAACAGTGATTACTGAATAAACAAAGATTATATCTTAACTTATTTGTGTAAAAAAAAAGAAAAAAAAGTCAAAATATACAAATTATATCTTCAGGAATATATTATTTTATTAATTTACTAAGATTTATGTATTTACATTTATTAATTTAAGTTAGAATGTAATAATTTGATTACTTACATTACATATCTACCGATCGTTACATTTTCGCTGTATTTATGTGTCAGTTGTCACAAGTTAACACAGTAACCAACCGTTAGTATTGAAAAAAGATTTCATTAAACACATGGTATGTTCTAAGGTGTAAGATGGGTGTAAGGGGTGTAAGTTAGGTTTCATTGCATCTGCCGCCGGTCCGCTTCGCTCCGCCATCGCGCCATAGACACCATGTGTCCACTTAATTGTTAAAAAAGGTCCAAATGGCCACAGACAATAGCCAGAGAGATTTATAACTTTTTAACATCTGGCCGTACCTGGCCCTCTGATAGGGTTTTGTTCGAAGGTGGATTTGAATTGTTTACAGATATTGAAATACGAATGTGTAGGCTCTTTTGGCGATTTAAAGATAATTTTTGTAAAGTTGTTTACAGAAAAAATGCGATAGTTTACATTTTGGGATTTTAAGATGTATTTTGCTTTAAAATTAATTGTTTACGTAGTTTTTACGTATTATGTAGTGTTCTATAGGTTACCTCTTATAAATTATTTAGAACCTTCGTTCATTAAAGACATACCTGTAAAGAAATACTTATCTGAAATTAGCAGGCTAAATGTGTTATTTTGCGCTTAAAACATCTACATACTCGTAAAAGTACGTACATAAAGATGGGAATCCTTTTCGTATGTTATCTTTTACATTTTACAATTAGAGAATTTTTATTTCTTATCTTTACATTCAAAAACAATTCTCACACAGCAGCTGCAAAAATTACTGCTAAAAAGATAACTTAATGTTATAAAAGATAAGCTCATGAGATGCTACTGTTGCTAGTCAAATAGTTATTCGTTTCTATAAAATAATTGCAAAATGGAATTTATGTAGAGAATTTACTCTTAATACGTCATTAAATAATATATTAATTAATATGCAATGTTTACTTAGCTTATTCGTTTCTGTATTTTTTGCAATGCAAATGACATTGATTACAAATTCCATACAATTGAGGATTTGCAATTAATGTAGGTATATTTTATATTTTAACTACAGTTTTTGCCTATTTATATTTTAATTACAGTTTTTGCCCATTTATATTTTAACTAGACTTTTTGCCTATATATATTTAAACTAGAGTTTTTAACGAGAACGTGGCTGTCTTACTGATCTCTATGTAAATTCTAAATAGGTTTTTGTTCACAAAAAAACTTGATTACAAAAGTTTCTTTTTTAATCAGTATTAATACTTAATAAACAACTGGGGATGATAGCTCAATGGATGGTGACTGCCCAAAGGTTCCAGGTTCGGTCAATGTATGAAATGTTGCCGTAACATTGTTCCACAGACATAGACATCCCTGGATACAAGGCTGTTTACCTTACGAGTAGGTACTAGGTACTGTGTGTATTTCAATTTATTTGTAAGCGTTCGATAAATTTATTTTATTTTACTGACGACAGTACTCAGGTTTAACTGTAAAAACAACGTCCGAGAATCGAACTCAGGACTATTTGGATAGCAGTGAAATATAGAATAATGTACAGAATTTTTCTCTATAACCAACAATATTTAATTTCGTCAAAACAAGGAAAATAATTATAGCAAAAAAGAACAAATGAGATAAAGACATGAAAAATCGTCTCCAATTAGTTACTTACAAATTCAAGGTAATTAGAATTAAAAAAGTTTTGGTTTTTACATCAGTCCGCAAAAAATTCGCACGGTTAATATTTCGCTGACCAACTGGTGCTAAGATGTTGACCCCAGATGCTGGATAGAACTTTATTAGCTCGAGAGTGACGTGTGAGGAAAGCGGATAAAAAAATAAATATTTAAGTTAATTCTTCTAATAACAGTAGCAAAGTGGAGAAAAGCAATACAGTTTTAAGGCAGTTTTATTCTCGGATATTTCGCACCCTCAGTGGAAAAAAAGCATAAGTCGTCTTACGTTGAATTTTAGTTCTTAATATGGTTGAGAAGAGGGACAAAAGCTGTAGGTATTATGCTCAATTTTTTTCAAATATTTTCAAATTTTTATCATTAATCTTGACGGTTTTGTGCAATAAATCGTAATGTTAATTCCTTAGACTACTTACTGATATTTTAACAGTTTTTTTGCTCTCCTGTAAAATTGCAATCTTCATCTTATGTCTTTTTTCCACTGAAGGTGCGATTCATTTTCATCGAATAAATTTAAATTGCAAATTGTTTTAGTTTATTTACGAAGAACATAATGCCAAACTAACTTCAGAAAATTTGGGAGTGTTTTGAAGTGTCATGAAAGTAAACATAATTTGAAACAAAGGATCGCATCCCCAATATTCTTAGGCATGTTCTGGGAAACATTCTGAAGCTGAAAAAGGGATGAATATCCCGATAGCCACCAAGGCTTATCAGAACGTGCACGAGTTCAGCAGTCAAGAAACCGACAAAGAAGAAGATCCCAATATCTGACGAAAATTCTGTCATAAAAAATATTATATAATACACACAGATCACCCCCAATAGATACCGCATACAAGGCAACTGACGCGCGCCAACACATACGTGCATTTGCATGTTCACGACATTAATTTCGACCAATACTGACCCGTCAAGTTCAAGTATGAATTAGAAATAGCCAATCACAGCGCATTTTGATGTCCCCCGCAAGCCGCACCTTCCGCCAAATTTTGTGAGTTCAAACTCTAAGAAAATTTCACTTATGCGGTATCTATTGGGGGTAATCTGTGATAATACATTAATTATAATGTATTCCTCGCCATGAGTGCCATGACCGAGGCTCCTGTGTCAAACCCGTTCACTTTAAAAACAAACAAGTCGCGCCACGTGCCCCATAACATGCACGATATAATAGCGAAACTCCATCACACTTTTATGTCATCGGCCAAACGATTTGATCTACACACGGTCGATTAGCGTGCAATCCCTGAACTAGAAGACCAGGCATTATTGAATAGCTATGTCCATAAATTTTAACATCTTTAGATATAACACTCTCTGCCTCATGTTGTACATTACTCTGACTGGTACGTTTTCCCCGTTTCTTTAAAACCTTTCCAAAAGTTATCTGTCAAATTAGTACAAAACCTTTCCATAGCTCATAAAATCAGTGTAGTAATTATGGCGTACAATCAATACATGGTATAAAAATACATCTATACTTATTATAAAGAGGAAAGATTTGATTGTTTGTTCACATTGAATAGGCTCCGAAACTACCGAACCCATTTGAAAAATTATTTCACTGTTGGGAAGCTATACTATCCCCGGGTGACATAGACTATATTATATTTTTTTTACTATTTTTTCCTAAGCGAAGTGAGGGTGCTCATGTACCAGTTCAAAGTCAAATTAAGAATCCCGCTAAAATGGGATGATAGATTACAATTCGCATAAGTCACTGAACACGTAAACAAGCTCGTAAAAACGAGCTTTAAAAAGCACTCGTAAACATAAACACGATTCGAAAACATGACTCCGAAAAGAAACGTTAATTTGTTACTAAAATAATCGAAGTTATTGCACCCGCATCTTTCGCACGGGCAGCAACGCAAGATTGCATCGCAACACATGACGCCTTGAAGTTTTTAATTAAAAAACGACAAGATGCAGTGAGATCACCTGCCGACGCGATGGAAAGGTGTAGATTGACTGGCCCCAAACTTTTACCAGTCTTTCCTTTAATTATCCGCTTGTTACAATTACCCAATGTCTTCATGATGCCTCATTTAGATGGCACGATTTGATCTACTTATGTTTCATCTTTAGGTATACTATAATATATATCTTTCTCTTATACTGTCTACTAATATATCGTACGCTCAGTGGAAAAAAGGCATAAGATGAAAATTGCAATTTTACAGTAGAGCAAAAAAACTGTTCAAATATCAGTAAGTAGTGTAAGGAATTTATATTACGATTTCTTGCACAAAGCCGTCAAGATTAATGATAAAAATTTGAAAAAATTTGAGCGTATGCAGCTTTTGTCCCTCTTTCCAGTCATATTAATAACTAAAATTCAACGTAAGACGACTTATGCTTTTTTCCACTTTTGCGATATCATCTTTATACCGATATTTCTCCAGAATTTTCTGACTAACGAGTCTTAAATCTTGGATGTGTCTTTACATCGCAGTATATTTTTGGGATCAAGACTTGGCAGCTATTTTTTGTGTCCTGGGATTTCAATTACTTCATTCTTCGTCTTTCTTATGCAAAAGTCTCGTACTAAAATCCTTCCTCTTCCAATTCTGCTCTACATATTCTTGACATACAATTTCCCGTACAGTTTCGCCGTAGTAAACGACAAATTCGATATTAACATGGAAAATACGTCTGTGTTAACATCCGGCTATATAAAACATATAAAAAGTGTTATTGTCGGACAGCTTTAATTATTAACGCATTACTTTGAACACATATATCATTTGAGCAAGAATGCAAAATTTCATCATCGATCATTTTTATCACCAAGTGAACTAAGAAAGATAGTTATCAATTTGTCAAATACTCAGGATGACATTAAACAAATTGCTGGTAGCATGCTATAGAAATTACTTACTATAAATTAATTATGCAATTGTTAACACCTTTGAATTTTATTTCGCAATACTTTAAAAGAGATAAAAACTCTACGCTATTGATGTTCTTGAAGTGAAACATATGTAAGTCTTGTAAATTTACTTATTGATGATATTTAAATTTTTGGCTATAATATAAAAATATTAAAAGTCAATTTTAACATGAAAATAAGACGTAAAAATATATTGTTCACTGTGATTTCTTATTTTGATGTTGCTCCAAAAAAATGTGAATAGCTTTGCTTTTAATTTTGAGCAGTATATGTGAGTTATAGGATATTATCATCATTATTATCGAGTGATAGACATTATCAATATAACTGCTATAAACGACTACAAATTTTACCAAGCATTCTGCGTTGAGAATGAAGAATAAAATAACAAAAAATTAACGCTTCACACTCATAGCCCCACACTAAGATTCAATGTGTCGTGGGTTCCATGGACAACACACAGAGATAAGAACACTTACACCCAGAACGAGAACAGAAATTCAAACTCATCATTCAAACCGCCTCGCTGGGAATCGAACCCAGGATCCTTACTGGCATGGTAACCATTGCGCCATACGTACGGATCCTCATAATATAATTACCTTTTCAGTATAAACCAATTTCTTTATAATTCAGCTCAAGCTTTGAGTTTCCTAAGCAAAGCAAGGTTTTGCTTATTTTTAATTAGGCTTGAATCTTCCATTCTCAATGGATACAATTGAGGGTTTGCACTTTACACAGACAAAACTAATAACAAAACTGCAGACAACTACCAATGATATAAAGCTGATTCCGTCCCTTTCGAGTCGCAATAAACAGATTAAAAATAAATTAAGCACCCCGTTTTTTCAATACAAAACGCGATCGATAGCCATTCAACGACACGTTATCTTATCAATTCCTCAGAACACAATTTGCATTTTGATGCAGCCGTAAACTTTTGTAATTCTTAATGTTCCCATCCCGCCAGTTTTTGAAACTCTGATCAACTAAAATTCTGAATGGTTGCTTCACAACTAAGGGCAGCTAAAAATGTCTACTAGTCTTACATCGATTGACAAATGCATTTTTCTTTCAAAAGTACAAATATATTCCTTTGACCAATTAATATAAAGATTCCCGCACCTATCATCTAACGTTCTTGTGAACCACGTTAAATTAATTATCTTTTTTCGTATGTTAACGGGTGTACCCAGCACTAAAACCTACAATCAGCGAACGAATCGGCCGTTCAGCGAACAATTCTGACGCTAGTAAAAATCTAATTAGATTTCGATCGTATAGCTTTAGGTGACTGTCGTATGGTTGGAAAGGAAAGGTAAGATACTTAGTACGATAGCTTTGAAAGATTTCAGCTACTGAAAAACATAAAAATATGAAACATTCAATAACAATTACTAGTCTCAGATTATTATTGTTTTGAAAGAAAGGCTTCTTAGGGGTTATTATAGAATACTAGGAAATCGCCCTCGCTTCACTTCGGGAAATATAGTAAAAAAAAATATAATATAGCCTATGTCAACCGGGGATAGTGTAGCTTCCCAACAGTGAAAGAATTTTTCAAATCGGTTCGGTAGTTTCGGAGCCTATTCAATGCAAATAAACAATCAAATCTTTCCTCTTTATAATATTAGTATAGATAACCCAAGTTCAATTATAATAAAGGACTTATAATTATAATAATCTTTTACAAATGCTATTTAATTTTTCTACGTTGAATTGGATCAAATTCAGTGTGAAATAATAATAAAATGTAGATGTGTAATAAAAATTATATTCACCATTTTATATTGATTTGAAATGATTATTTTTTGTAGTATCATGAGTGGATTAATAAATAATTATGGATTAACATTTAAAACGCATAAAATATTTAATAATTCCCATCTAATATTCTTTGCTATGCCTCTGCTTAGATTACTTATAGTTAAGGCTTTATAAAGATGTAAGTAAAGTTAGCAATGACTTTATTAAATCTATCTCGCCGTTAGTCTAACACAGATCTGAGCTATTGTTTTTACCCAATTACCTATATACGTTTTATCGATACTTTTGTCTGTTTGTCCGTTACGAGAACATAAATCCACTTAGAATGCAATTGTACTACTTAAACCGTTTGTTTACAGACATTCTAAAGGAATAGTATTGTTGTGATGCAACGAGCATTCATGTAGCTTACGTAAACGCTTCTACAAACATTACTGTACCGGATGTATATATGTGTATACAATCGCACCCTCAGTGGAAAAAAAGCATAAGTCGTTTTACTTTGAATTTTAGTTATTAATATGATTGGAAAGAGGGACAAAAACTGCATATGCTCAATTATTTTTAAAATTTTTATCATTAATCTTGACGGTTTTATGCAAGAAATCGTAATATGCAACAACAATTTTTTTGCTCTTCTGTAAAATTGCAAAAAACTGTTAAAATATCAGTAAGTAGTCAAAGGAATTTAGATTACGATTTCTTGCATGAAACCGTCAAGATTAATGATAAATATTTGAACAAAAATTCAGCTTAATATGCATCTTTTGTCCCTCTTTACAATCATATTAATAACTAAAATTCAAAGTAAAACGACTTATGCTTTTTTTCCACTGAAGGTGCAATATATGTATTTTACCCTGTACCTACCCGTCCAAAAATTATTTCAAATCGGTCAGGATATCACAGTTGGTGAGATTATAAAGGAACCTAACGGGTTACCGACATCTGCTCTGGAATACTACCTGATTTATGACAGAGAGCGTTTAGCGGGTTTTTAGTGACTTTTATTTTGCCTGGATATTTTAATGAAATTCTTCGATCGTAAAGCATGTCTTTCCAATTCTATTGATCATGTTTTATAGTGTATCTACACTTATAAATAAGCCGATACTTAAATGACATATGAATTCGTTATTTATTAGGCATCCTTCTCCATTTTAAAATATAAATATGTGCCCATAAATAAGTATAAATTGGGTAGCCACAAAATAGAGATAGATATTTATTTTATTTGTAAGGTGGACTAGCAAATAATGTTTTAGCATTAAATCTGCCCTTTGACGTTATACAATTTTATTGTAAAAAAAGAGTGTGTGTACTTATGTAGGTACACGCGTTAGAAGTTATACTTCTTTGGCGTATGGAAAAAAATAACTAAAATTCAGTAGTGATTAACGATAAATATTAAAATTAATCAAAAAGATTTTATTTGAATAAGAAATTATTATTAAATACTATCACCGTCGTATATGAAATTGATTCAATAAAAACACCAAAATAATATTTATTTATTCACACTGTTTAATTGTACTGTTACGAAACACGTGTTCTAAATATAAAAATACTAGAATATACAACTTGAACATAGTTATCGATTTTCATGTCACCTAGAACTAACTTCACGATGTAGAATTTAGGTGTCGGTGTGCGCGCGCATCGTAAAAATTCACTCTCATCATTTTTCTTCATCGCGCCAAAAGAAGTATAACTTCAAAAAATATTTTTTTTTGTACACAAATTTTAATTTTTATTTTTCGAAAAGTATTTTGGTAACGCATTGTTTTAAATACTTGGGCCACCGTTCAAAGGATGTCTTCTTACAAGCAAACCTCTGCGCGGGAGTACTACAAGGTGCGTACGCGCAGTTTTTAGCGACAAGTTGTAAGGAAAGGTGTACCAGATCCTTATTGTGGGAAAGTTTAACTGTTATACCGGATAGCAAGGTGTTTTGAGCTCTTGTGTTAGCCCGTGGGAATTAATTTTGTCGCTTTTCTGTAGCACTATCAGCCACCCTCGCTTTGCCTCGGTTTTCTTATATTAATCCATTGAAGTATTATTACTAGCGTATAGAACCGACACCGCGAACACGTATGTCCCAATTAGGGATTGCAATCCCGCAAAACGGGATCACGCATTCCCGCGGGATCCCGCTGCTTTTATTAATCTGCTGGATCCCGCAGCTTCAAAGCGCGGATCCGCGGATCCCGCAAATTAAAACTTTGGCGCTAAAACTTTCGCGTAAATCGCGAGTAGCACGAGCGTAGAAGCCAGTAAAACTAAACAGTAGGTACTATTAAACTATGCCAAACATTTAAAGATGAATATAACAAAACAGATTACTAATTGGCTTTAACCCATTAATGGCCCACTACTGGGTACGGGTCTCTCCTCTTGAGGAGGCCTAGAGCATACTCCACCACGCTGCTCCAGTTCGGATTGGTGGAGGGGTTAGTGGCCAACCCGAATGTCAGAAGTTTTCAAACCGCCCGAGGGCCTCCGACATGGCTTAACGACTGTTATCATATGATAACAACCGGGACCGACGGCTTTACGTGCCCTCCGAAGCACGGAAACGCTCAAGAATTTTTTGCCACTAGCGGTCACCCATCCAACTACCGACCGCGCCCGTTGTTGCTTAACTTTGTCGATCACTTAGAATCGACGCAAGCCGCAGGGCTATGAGCGATTACTAATTACTTATACTTAATTAATAAAAAAGAAATAATTTATGTTGCTTAATGTAAGAAATGTTTAATAAAAGTTGATTTTTACACAAAAATCTGAAGTTTAGATTTTATAACAACAATTTCAAAGTTGCGGGATCCCGCGGGATCCCGCGCGGGATTGAGTAATCCCGCATATCAATCCCGCGGGATTGAATGAGCTGCGAGATTGCAATCCCTAGTCCCAATGCATTGGCGCCAATGGGCTACAATCTTCAATGGATTCGTTCGATTTTGAAAATAGAACCGGGGCCCAATTTTGAAAATCGAACCTCCCAGGCGGGACACACATTTTGTTCGAGATGTCTGTTCTATGACATTATAATTCGATGTATCTATCCCTATTTTTATAAAATAATATAGTCCATATTACTCAGAAACAATAGAGCATCCTATTGGTAACAGAGTTTTTGAAATCGATGCAGTAGTTTTTGAGTTCATCAAACAAAAAATAAAAAAAAATAAAACTTTCCTCTTTCTAATAATTAGTTTAGAAGACGCTTGTATGGTGGCACTTTGAGTCGTCGCGTCTAGTATCATTAAATAGTAGTCGTCAAATCATGTCGGAAGTCTTCAGGCTGCACTAGAGCTTTGATTGTTGTCAGCTGAGAAATGTTGCTAACATGTGCTATTTTTTTGTTGGTAGGAGATTCTGTAAGGTTGACAGATCTTCAGATTTGTCATGACTTGTCAACAAGTGACCCATTTCTTGTTTGCTGGCTATTTACATAAAATGATGCAATCCTTGGGCAAAACGTAAGAATTTTCTCTAAGCAAACAAAATATTGTTTTTTAAAACCTCTAAACGCGCTTAGTTCGTAAATCTTGTGCAATCTGCAAATAATGTAGAGCATATTGCTTACCAGCTGTCTGTCTGGAACTTGATAAATTATACTCGCGAACAACAACGAAATGTTAAAAAATGGCAAAAAACAAAGCACATGCGACACTAATCACTGACTGCCGATTTTAAAGAACGGATATACGACATCCGAACGGAAATTGGCACCTTTTTACGACACCAGCTAATTATAATACTGACCTACACACGCTTTTATTGTTCAGAACTTAAAGCTCAATATTCAACATAACCTACTTTCAGAACACCAACACTAGGGTTGTGCTAGAACCAACCAAAAAGTGGGTTTATTTTTTAAATTTTGTAGGTCAACTTTTTGCTATCAATTTATTATGCAGATGTGTTGTTAAAAATATTCTTTGGAGATGTGGCAGATGCACGAAACCTTGAAGATGTTCGCCGAATAAAAAATTTGAACACCTTTAGCGGGGGCGTCCATCAGGCATTTTTTACGATCTGATAAGTTCAAGGAAAATAAATGGAGTATGTGAGATATGATTAAACTTCACGAACGATGCGATTCAAGGATTTATTTAATAATATCTAAATTACTTTGTATTACGACTATGAGCAAGGTTTTTTAAGCAAACAAGCTATCTTGATATTATTTAAGTACCTACGTCAATTGTTATTATGGTAGTAAATTAACGAGTCGTGAGTTGCTTAAAATCTATATTTTCCTTAGGTTTAAAATTATACCAATTATCATGTCATTAATTTGTACTTCATCGTCATAATTATTAATGGTCTATTTACTGGGTCATAAAATGAAAGATCAATAGTTGGCATTTCGAAGCGATAAAATCTATAAGAGTGATATGAATAATTCTCATCCAAGGTTATTAAACAATATTATATTTATCTAAGCAGATAATTACTTTCTTATTGTTAAATTGCTATATTTTATGTTTTTTTTTGATAATCAAATTAAAATCCAGATCCAATGAACTGAAGGTCAACTTTTAAACCATGAGGTTATTTTAAACGAAAATAAAAAGTGAAATGTATTTTATTTATTAGGTTTTAATTTTACGTACAAAAGTACGTAATTATTTTTCTACTTTACAGTGTTTGTTACCTACGTATCTTTCCTGATTAACATTTGTAATTATGTGTAATCTATATATATATATATTATATACAAAACACAAAAAAATTGTGAGGATGTCCAGACTCTAAAACCATCCAACTAATATACATACTTCAAAATGGTTTCATTTGAAACACAACAAGCTGAAGATGGTTTGAAACCACTAAAACAATGCATTAGGCACATTCACTACATTGATAAAGACGATTTCCCAGTTTTCCTATATAACAATTTGAATATAATATAAAGATGTAAAGATGGCGCATAAACACACTGTCAACACAAAAACACTGGTCTATCATTGTCATTAGATTTTTTTAGGGTAGTGGAACATGCTGGGTGTCTTATTAGTAGTCGATAAATTAACAGAAGAGCCACCTGGTGGTAAGTGGCTACTGTCGATCATAAACACCAGTCACTATAAAGCCTTCACTCTTCACCAATTCGTTGCAAACCAAAAAGGAACTGATATTACTGACTAGCCCCCGGTTTTCCGGGATAATGAGTATCCTATGTCTTATTCTAGATCATGGCCTGCAAGTGTGCAAATTATAAGGAAAAACTGTACAGTAGTTTTTACGTCCAAGAGTGACAAATATCCATCCTCACCTCATAAATATTATTAGTGGAATTCTCCCACTGCAACCAAAACGGGTAATAAAAATTCTGAGTACTTTGCAAAAATCAACAGAAAATCGGTATTTGAATACCATAATGTTTGCTTAAATTTTACGGTCCACCTTCGATGTGAATGACAATAATCGTGTACTAAGCATATGCTTAAAATAAATTTGAGTTGAACACGGTCCGAATAAAAGTGAGGACAATTTCCCTCCGGCGAAATTAAGTACCAAGTCCGCACGCGTCCGAAGATACACGAATGTGCTCGATGATATCCGAAGACGCTATCAAACTAACACAAAGTTTAAAGCAAAAGTGACTTTAAAATACTGAAAATAGAGTTGGCTTTAAATTACGCGATGACACAGCAAAGTGGGACTCAAAAGCAGATGTTTTTCACACGGTTTTGGAGTAACTTTTGTATCATTATGAGATTTTTTTCTTAAGAAGACAGGCATATGCTTTGAAGACGTTCAGGTAGGAAGCAGATGTAATAGCTACGAAGGTACTTTGGGTATTCGGTTTGGTCGAAACATCATTTTCACCTGAGCTTTCTCTATGTTAAATATTATATAAACTCCTCATTTTTAACTAAGCTAAGAATGAACAATTATACAAACAGATAAAATAAAGAAGCTAAATCGCCCCACTAAAATATTGTTTTTTATTAGGTAGCTCCAGCAAGGGAAGACACAATTAGAGATTAGGCCATTTATCAGAATCATGGTAATCATGTAGTGGAACAAGTAGGTATGACAATTAAGCCATTGGCTTCATTGATGAGGGCTAGAGCATACTCCACAACGCTGCTCCAGTGCGTATTGGTGGAGGTTGGTGATAATTAAGCCATCACAAACGACTAATTCCCGACCATTCTGGTGTAAAATAAACCATTTGCAAGAAATTATATTGTTTGTACTTTGTTCTTATTCCACTTCAACTGATCGTAGGTGTCTCGTTATATCTTAATTCACAGGTAAATCTTTATCTCTGTAGCTGTAATTGTCCTATTGTACTGTACACAATAGTACATGTGATATCATCGCATAACTAGGATCTATTAATAACTTTATCATTCATTAGATTTAATAGACATGAGATACCATATAACAACAGTGTAATTAATAAATACGATAACAACGGATAGGCTCAGGGATCTCAGATAATTACAATAAAAATACAATTATATTCCTTCTCTTTGCATGTTTATATTTTTCAGTATTTTCAATAATACAATATTTTACTAAGTATTTTTCTAGCTTAACAATGAATTACAATAGTTTTATTTTCTAATACTATGGTAATCAAAACAGGGTTGCTCATCTACAATGTACAAACGTAGGGTCGCTACACATTCATTTATAAAAATAGGCTTACACTAGTAAGGTTTTTAAATTGATTAAATAAATAATAATAGCCAACCATTTGTAAGTTCTTGATTAATCCTGACGACGATACAAACCATGGATTATTTACTTGTCATCTATCGTAACATCCTTTTAAAACTCTAACTAATGTGTCTCACTCAGTGTTCGAAAGCTTATTAATACCTAAGTATGTTACAATTGTGGGTTAGGTTCATTCAAATAGATTAAGTAAAAAAGTTTGCCGCCTTGATCTCTGTAGGTAGCATCAAAAGCAAGGAATCCCGTGTGAGATTTTCCAGATACATATTTAAGTGATAGAGAAATGTATGTCTTCAAGACTAGTGTGTTTGTGTATCACAAATCACAACCCTATATGACTAGAAGATCCGTAACGGTTAACGAAAGTATACCTAACAAAATAAATCCCTTAAATCCGTAGCAAAATCAAGTTGTGAATTATTTTGTATTTTATTTCACGCGAGCGGAACGAAGAATATGATATTTAAACAAAAGTGTTTTCTTGCGCAGAAAGTCTGACGAAATATTGTAATTATTCGCTCATTTATACACTTTCGCTTATAACTGTTGAATTGATTAAGGTTTAAATTAGGTTTCTTTATAGTTAGTTATGTACACCGTTGATAGCACCAGAGTTTAGCGCAATTCTTCCGAAGTCTATCCAAAGATAACTATAATGATGAAACGAGTCCATGGACATTAGTTTCATAATATACATACCTAAGTGATATAGCCTATAACTATTTGTAGGAAAAAAACAACTTGTCAGATTCTTCCTGTTTCTTCTCTCGGTACTTGGGCTTTGAAGCAATGGCGTAATTTATGGACTTTCAAAGAGTGTTTTTATAAAACCAGTTTTGAATAATAATAATATACATATTTCAGTTGAGTTCAGTTCACTGGTATACAGATACTGGTGTACTGATACACAGTAATAGTAATATAGTAATAGTAATATACGCGTCCAATAGGGATGTTGACTAATTTTAGGATTCAATTTTATTTTATAGATAGAACCTCAATATTCACGAAAAAAATATTATAAAAATAATAATCTTCAATTTAAAAACAAAAATTGATAAATAAAAATCATAATCAAATTTCCCACCAAAAACGTCACGTGACGTCACTAAACGATATTCAGTACTATCTGTCTGCTAAGTTTGTTGAATTTCCATATAAAATTGTTCCAATGACGTCATATTCTCAAACGCCATTTTGAGAATATGACGTCATCACGTGACAGTGAGTACAATTTTTAACATTTTAAATTAATGATATTTAATTTATTGTGATTGATTTCAATAAAAGAATCATATTTTAGGCCTTTAAATGTTACCACTAGTATTTGAGACATAAATTTATATTAATTTATAATTAGTGTCAACATCCCTATTGTGTCCAAAATTCTCAGTCAAGTTAAGATTTTGGACCAAGGAAATACATGTCAGCATGTGTTATAGAATCCATTGTCAAGTAGATTTTTTCTGTGCGGCACGCTCCAAATGTTACGGACAGATGGCTCGTGCTAAGATCATTCGCGAATCCCGGAGCAGATGCTGTTCAAGATGATATTACACAAAAAGATGAACGTCGCATCTTATTGGTGCCTATGTTATGTACAGGATGAGTCATAAATGTCAGATCAGAATTTATCATTTGGATGAGAGTAGTTGAATGCGTTTTTTTAAAAATCTATTTGTTTGTTAATCTAAGATTTGTTTTGGACCACATTTGCTTTTAAGTTGGAATTGTATGTTTGTGAGACTCATCTGTAAGTAATAATAAGCTGAAAAGAAAGCTTAAATTTAAATTATACTTAAAATTAATTTTATGTCGGTCAAAAGTGTCAAAACTAACATATTTGGATTTGATATCGACATGTAAATGATTTCCTTAAAAACACACGAGGCGTTGTCAAAAAATCTAATCGGTACTCTTAATGCGGAATGATAATATGGATGTTGGATGGTGGAGAATTGAGAATATGCAGGTTTTCCACGATGTTTTTCTTCATCAAAAGTGTTATTTAAATTTTCAATTAAAATATATAGGTAAATGTTATCTCGTATCTGGAAATGCTGTCTGAAATCCAAGTCTATTAACCTGTAAATGTATTATAATTCAACACACAATTACAACTTTTTTTTACTTCGAACAACTTTACTACTAATTTCAATATTAATAAATTAGCGCACTCTGTATAATTATAAGTTCGCGACGCACAATAAAAATTGATCTTTGCAACCATATTTTCTATTGTATCTAATGAAGGACGTTCAGCAAACTTTATACTTTCTTGAAGCGTACTTTTTCCCTAATAAATAAAGTCGAAAATCAATGTTATTCAAAGTTTAGACTGCACTTAATATGTTAGTTGTCGTCAATACCTGCCACCTGACTACGTACAATAGATGTATTGCCGACGCGACGTAGAAAATACGATATTTGCGTTAACAATGGTATAGAAAAACCAATGTGTATGCGGCAATTAGACGCTTCACCAAATTCAGTACTTACAGTTTTGTGGAAGAATATTTGGTAGCTGTTGGGTAAGTTTGGTTGGTAATTAAAATATTCGTAAAAAATACGTACTTAATTATTAAAAAATAAATGACATTGTTTCGAAAGGCAAGAAAAATACTGACGTTCTGAAATTAATCTTCCGTTTTAAATTAAAAAAAAACACTGTTACTGAAGTACTTAGATATTGGTAGGTTGATATATCTGTTTCAGTTAATTTATTGTCCTTTCAATTAACATTTAGTTTTTTCTGCCCTATTTTTATGATATATCGTTTAAGAAAATTGAAAAAAAAAACCATGTTCTTGACAATTATTGGCCTAAAATATATATTTTTGCAGGCGGGCTGGGAAATGGAACCGACATGTCAAACGAGATGACGATCCACCTGATGGTAAGTGGTTTACATCGCCCATGACCATTAGTGACACCAAAGGCACCACTGATACGAGTACGTAGTCAGTCAAGACAGAGAGAAAAAAAAATTGAGAAAGAACTGGCTTTCAAGCCCACAGCCGGAACACGGTGAGTCGTTACCTATTTCGGCCGGACCCGAAGATCTTTTGCTGAACTAATGTATAAGTAACACATGAATTAGAATTTCAGTATAGTTTATTTCATTATTATTTAATTTAATTTATTATTATTTAATGTTAACTGTATGTTAAAACGTTATTTAACATACAGTTAATATTAGTCATCATACGTTGTGGAGTACGGTGCGCGCGGCGTGTCATCAGCCCAAATGATTTTTATCACAAGTCGATATTCCCACAGCTCCGCGCTTCCTGGTCAGAATACGAAATGCGCATAACGGAAATAACTCGTACCTACTTTTGGTACCTACGTTTGGACTTACTGGCTTTGATTTACAGATAGTTACTGAGTTGGTAAAAGTAAGAACTTTGGTTGTCTTCACCACGATGTTTTCACAATTATTTCCTAAATTATTCCTTGATTTCGAAAAAATATTATTAACTTTTAAAAAGGAGTCCTCAATCCACATTGTTGTTAGTTGTTATTTGCAAATCTTTTGCAATCAATATACATATTTAAGTTTTAATTTATTTGTGAGTTGTCCCACTGCCCAAAGGTAGAACTTGACTGGCAGAGATTGCTTTTAGCTTAAGTTCGCCTTTTGTTTTTATACTTTACAATCTACATACATTTGTATGGTTCAATAAAGTATAAATAAATAAACTTTGAGAGTCGGACTTTTGCTATTTATTGATCAAATACTTAAAAGCTAAGGAGATCATGTTTATCATATCAGTGACCAAGTCTCTATAATATGATCTGTTAGTTGCAACTCTCCCGAAGTCATGGATTTGATTTCGAGTCGGAAAAATACAAATTGAAGAATAGGCTTAGCAGAGCTAGCCAGCTAGATTTAAATATCGGTAGGTAAATATTATGTGGATAAAAAAATCACGTCTGTCTTCACCTATCTGCTGTGAATTCGAAGCAATCTGTAAATCTACGACACCCAAAAAGTACGCAAATTAACAATTTTTCTTTCATTACCTTAATGGTCTGAAAGAGTTTTACATTTTTACTCAATAAGATTCCTAGACGACTTCAGCTGACGTAACGTAGGGTCGTTAGTAAATAATATCTCAGTAAGTGAGCCTAGGAAAATCATCTGTCAGTTGCCACAGCGGATTAAGACAGGCACGAGCTTTGGGTGAATGAAAAGCTTCCAATCTCACAATTGAATTCAAAACCACGGATGCCATATTGAGAAATTGTTACGCTCTCGCATCTCAAGATATAATCCACCTTACGTGAATGTAATAAGGGTCTTTTCGCGTTAATGTTTTGAGTGATACGGAAAGAAAGGTTGGAGATATTTTACTTTGAAGCCGTCAGCATAAAAGAGCCATTAGCGCTGGCATAGGGACCCAAATGAGTGACACTACATGCCTATGAAGCATGGGCATCAATTCAGTTTAATTTTTAAATTGGTTCACTTGAATAACATGGTAACTCGTTATGGATGGGTATGGTTGTTTAGACAAAACTTTTTCGGTGGTTCCGTGCTTAGGACGTCACGTCACGTTAGATCGTCGGTAACGGTTGTTACAGAATCCGCGAAAGCAGACAATTTTACGTTGAGATGGGCGATGCTATAGTAAATGGTGCCACGTATTGGTCGCCGGGTCCTAAATCCATCCATCAGCCCTTGGAGGTCCACTGCTGGACATAGGCCTCCCCTAACTTGCGCCACTCTGACCGGTCCTGAGCCTTCTGAATCCAGAGGATGTCCGCTGTCTTCTTCAGGTCGTCAGTCCACCTGGTCAGGGGGCATCCTATGCTCCTTTTTCCGAGACGTGGGCGCCATTCGAGGACCTTTCTTCCCCAACGGTTATCGGTCCTTCGCACTATGTGGCCAGCCCATTGCTACTTCAGCCGGCTAATTCTTTGAACTATGTCGGTTACCCTTGTTCGTCTACGGATCTCCTCATTTCTGATGCGATCACGTAGAGAAATACCGAGCATAGCCCTCTCCATAGCCCGCTGTGCTACTTTGAGCTTGTGGATTAGGCCAATAGTAAAGCACCACGTCTCGGATCCGTATGTCATCATTGGCAACACACATTGATCGAACACCTTAGACTTCAGGCACTGAGGTAGTGTTTTGGACGACAAGATATGACGCAGTTTCCCGAACGCAGCCCATCCGAGTTGGATTCTACGAGTGACTTCTTTCTCGAAGTTGGACTTACCCATCTGGATCACTTGCCCCAGGGAATTGTATTCGTCGACAACTTCGAGAGCAGCGCCATCAACAACAACCGGTACGAGTGTGACATAGACATTCGACGTGATTTTCGCCGGCAAAGGGTCGGTGTGATTTATGGCGTTTCTGATGTCCATGGGCGACGTTTACCACTTTCCATTGGCTCTGCTGATACTTAAAAAATTGTATAATTTGTGACATTTTTCAATACCCTTTTCTAACCTACCCATCGCAAATAATTGCCTATATCATCCGCACATCATCCGCTTATTTTAACAGGCAGAATCGAATTCAAATTCGTATTATTTAAAGTTTAAACAACGGTACCAACTTTAATCTTCTCAATTACCATTTGCTCTGAAGATCGACTGCAACACGATCTCATTAAACCACGAGGTAATTCAACACAAAATAGACGAAACATATCGCTGATTTACTGTTGACATAATTCAAAACTAACTGATACTTTTGCCAGACAAATTTGGACTCTTTCATCTGTGTTTTGGGATTCAAAATACTTTTCGGTTCATTTGTCTTTGCGGAGATACAATATGTTTACGGTAAATATTAATAAAACTTGTAATGGACACCTTAAGAAGCTTAGATAAACCCTTGAATAATCAAACTTATGAGGGCTACTTACGTGACTTACGACTTGTATGTTCACTAATATATTATATATCGTGATATTTAATACGTAGACGAAATTTAATGTAATCAATACAAAACTGCCAAGTTCAGAGTGTGAGACTCCATTTGTCTTTCCGTCTAAACCTAACTTGGTTGGTGATGCTATCATCACATGCCCGTGATGTTTCTGATGTTCATGGACGACACTATCCACATACCGTCAAGTGGATCGTCAGCTCATCTGCCCGCTATTTCCAAAAAAAACTTGGAATCAAGGAGAGATGAAGCAAAATTCTTAGGTTGGTATACATCGATCTACTAAATTATATTTCGCTGTTAAAATAGAATATAAAACAGTAATAATGCGTGACAGTCGATAATTAATTAAGCACAAAATATCGCAGCGATCAAAGTTGACAATAGCGCCGTGCAGTAATTGCCGCCAATTAATTGTATATAGAAAAACTATGTTACCGCGGTAATACACTGTACTTATTTATTAACCTCAAACAGGTTTGCATAAAAAATTGTAAAGTTCATACTGTTTGTTTTTTAGCTTATTCTCGAGGTCAATAGGTTCAGTGCTGGGTTAGGCTTAGTCCACACAACTATTTAGTAATAATTAGAATAGTCTATATATAAGATATAATATACAAAAAATGCTTGTACGGATGTCCTTTATAGGCTCTGAAACCATCCTCCCGATATGCCTTAAAACGGTTTCTCTTTCATTTGAAAGGCAATAATCGAAAGGTTGTTTCAGACCACTAAACAATGCATTGGGCACATTCGGTCCATTGATAAAGTCTATTTTCTACTTTTCCCATACAAGAATTTGAAGATGTAAAAATAAACGTCAACGTCAATAACAAAAACACTGATCTGTCTCATCAGAATTTTTTTAGCGTATAGTGCAGTCATTGAAGCGAAAAATACGGTGTTACCTCCGAATTTTTTTACTGTGAACCGATTTGCATGAAATTTTGGAATTAGGCTTATCTAACCCTTAACTTCAAAAGTGAAAATAATCTGAACTCCGCAAATTATTTTTAAGGGGTGTAAACAACCCCTTAATGGAAAAATTAACATTGAGCCATTTTATCGCTAGAAAACATGTGTAATAGTAAGTTTTGAAATTGTAAAGTGTTTTCTAACACAATTACCTCATATTAAAATCATTTTCAACCCCTTGAAATTCTTACAACCCTTGCTAACAACCCCTAAATTAAAAAAATCACAAAAAATTACTTTGGTATGACATAAAAAGATGTAAGTATAGAGTAAGTATTATTTTGTTCTCTATAATAATAGTCAAATTTTTAACCCCCTTTCAACCCTTAAAAACAACCCCTTGATAAAAAATTGTTAAAATTTTTTTTTTGATTAAATGAAAAGGATTTAAATATTATTCTACACTCTCGAAAGTGATTATCATAATCTTCAACTTTGCTACCCTTAAAACTACCCCTAAATTAAAACAGTAAATATATATGATTACATATTTAAAAATAATTTAATTATAGAGTAAAAAATTGCCATTTATTGAATAAAATATTTACAAATTACATATGTATTCATGCCTACGTTACCAAAATATATGAGCCATATTATGTATATATATACACGTTACAATAGTTTTGGGTCTCTATTATACTGCGTACTTTCACATTGCTCCAAATATTCTCACTCCGAAATTTTCAGTTACTAAGTAGAAAAAAATATGATAAGTTTTTGGACCATAACTCCTTCAATTTTCATGCTATCACAATTTATAACAAACCATTTTAAAGGTAATTAACAGAGCTACAACATCCTTCATTGCAATATATAGTAAAAAACCTTTTTTTAAAACGGTGAAGGGTTAAAGGGCTTAAGAGAGACTGTGATTGCGCTGCCGCGCGCTCTTTAAACAATCATATCTCCGTCAATTTTTGTTTGACAGAAATAAAAAAAAACCAAATTGTTCGTCAGAAAAATACCTAAATTTTTCATCCCTACACTTTTTTACGTATCTGTCGTCATTTTTGAGATATTATGAAAAAAGGTGTTTTTTTTTGTAAATTTGAAATTTATTAATTTTTTTTAATCTTGATTTTTTTTTTAAATATGTGTCCTGAAGCAGCCAAACTGATACAATCTATCAAACTCTTCATAATAAAGTTATTTCTAGGCGGAATACGATTAATTTTCATTTTGGCGGAAATGGCACTTATGAAACCCATTGATTTAAAAGAAAAAATATTAAATGGTCTTCTTATTTTCAATACAGCTCACTTATTTTACGTGCAAAAGACCTTTAACAGTGCTCATTTTAAAGCTTATTTCAAGCACTACAAAAACTTTCTTTATGGCAGAATGCATAAAATGTATCTGTTCGCTGCTAGATGGCATTGAACACATAGGTTAAATTTCAGACAAAATAAAAAACAGCTTTGATCTTCAATATCTAGCTTAATATTGCACTTAGAATGATTTAGAAAAAAACTGAATAGTTCGTTTTTTTATCTGCTACAATTTTGGTTCTTGTAAAATTTTCGATAAAACATATATTTTTGGAGATATTTGCAAAAGACCGATGAAAAACGTGAAAAAATTGCGATTTTTCAATTGCCAATAACTTGAAAAGTATTGGATTTTTCGAAAAACTTTGTAGGTGATTTTTGCTTAAAATTAGCCCTTCTATCGATATCCGAGGTTATTTTGAAAAAAAAAATGTCCACCCCCGAGAAGGGGTGGCAACCACCCCCAGGGTGAGTGCGGAGTTTAAATCATTTTCACTTTTGAAGTTAAGGGTAAGATGAACCTAATTCCAAAATTTCACGCAAATCGGTTCACAGTAAAAAAATTCGGAGCTATAATGCTTCAATGACTGCACTAGTAGTGGAACATGCCGGGTCAATAGTAACATATAATTTTAAAAGCGAGCAGAGACTAAGCTATGTAAAATAATAATAAAATTTGTACTTTTTGATTAGACACGTTAACTATTATATGAAAGTTTTGTAACGAGGTATAATACCTCATTCGGTATTCCTTGTTCTTCACGCGTGAAGCTGTAAAAGTAGTAAGTAAGGAAAATCAACCTGTCCATTCGAAAAAAAGAAAAATAAAAAATATTTCTTGGCTAGCCAGTGTATTTTTCATCAGAATTTTAAATATGTTCTTTTGTTTGCTTAGGTATTTGCTTAGAAAACCTAGGCCATGTAAGGTTAATCATGGTGAGCAGAAACTAGTGACCTTCAGAGACCTTTATTGCCTCTTCATCGCCTGTCAATCACCAGTCATTATGTTTATAATTCAAGGTTAGACTACAGTTTTTCACACAATAAGATTTTTTTAGTTAAAAGTAATATTATTAAAATAATTTATGGTTAGCTGGTAGAGAATGCACTAGCATTAAGCCATTTAACCTTTAATATTTTATATTGTGGCCAATAAAGTATGCATAAATGTATAATCTTTTAATTTTATTGTGTTAAAAATATTTATCAATGAACTAAATAATAATTATTGGCAATACAACAAAAACAATGGTCACTAAGGTCCCCGTTATAAGACAAAACTCGCTTTGCAAAATAATAAAAATACATCAGGGCTCTACGGAGCCGACATAGATACATGTCTTAAGAGAAGTGTCATTTTAATCATATTAGTCTCTGTTATGATACTATAAAATCTATGCTGGCTATACACGATCAAGTATACTAGTCAAGTTTGCAGCGGATTTAATGCGGCATCAGATAAACTTGACGGTGTATGTATCTGACCATATAACAATCTCATGCGAACTTGACAAGTACACTTGATCAGCTATGGCCTGTAGACATACAAGCAACAAGGTACTAGGATGATGAAGGCCTTAGGTTATATTATGTTGACACTAATAATATTAATTGATTGATTTATCATTAATTAACTTCATATAATCTGAATAGGAAAATACGGTATTTGAATTTTGCACACAAAATTTGACACACAACGTAATTCGAATGGATTTCATTTAGCGGAAATTTTCTGATTCGAAATACATATATTATTTGATGGACAGATAAATAAACTTTACGGTACACACCCACAATTTTATCAATCGCGTAATGGAATTGTTTGTCTAAGCGATTATAAAGTCTATGGCCGGGAACTTGTCAGTCAAATTAAACTCACGAGTTGGTCTTAAACCAGTCTAGAGAACCGATATTAACTATTGTGTGAACAGTTTCAATGTAGTGTATCATAAAGACGTAATGAGCGCAAACTAGTTTAATAATCATCCGAGCTTTATAAGTAGGTCGTGTTCGAAATATGGGTTGCTTATTTAATTTTAAAAGTATATGTATGCAACTTTACTAAAACTAACTAAAACTTGTTTTTAGCAGAAATTTAAGATCCTTTAATAATAGTTTCGGAAAGTTCGGAAACGTGAATTCTTAAAGAGGAGTAACATCAAATGAAACTGGTCAGCTATATTAAAAATACAACCGTGTAGGACAGAAGATAAATTTATTTTATCTGGTGAAAAAAAGTTCCGGTGATTACGGTGGGTGACGGAGAGCTTCCAGCTCTCTTGTAACTCTTGTAGCTTTGCGATGGTCTGTCGTGAAGTATGAGCTCGCGCGTTGTCGTGAAGAAGCAATGGGAAAGAGCGATTGATCAGTCTTGAACCAATAATGGACCGTGTTAGGCCCGTACACGTCGTTAATGTTTCATGTTGTTTGGGCACCGGTATTTCCATGTAGGAACTCATATTCGAAAATTGTACGAATTTTCAGTTTATCTATGGCGCCAAAAACTACCACAGTTTCACAAAAACAAAACACTATCTAAAAACAAATGACTGAATTTGAAATTAAAATAACACGGCTTTCGAATAAAATTTATTTAAATTTCAAATTGCGTGCCAATCCACAGATAATTAAATTTGAAAATGCTAGTTATAAAATCTCCAATTTCGTACGCAAAAGAGACCTATTAAATAGTTACTAACAAGATTGTTGTCTAAAATTATATTTTCAACACCCTTGCTCATAAATTGGTTTTTATCATATGGCTTTTACACTCATAAACCATGGTATTAAACACTTGTGCTTTTTTTTCTTTATCGCACTAGTGTTTTATTTTATATTCCATCAAATTAAGTTTGTACCTTGCTGAAAGATATTATTTATGCATTCTATTTGCTCTTAACTTAGCCGGGTTATAGTTTTATTTTTAAATTTCGGAAAAAAGTTTTGATTTAGATACGTTTCGTTTCAACATAAGACTAAAAATAACACTATTTTTGTAAAAAAAAGAAGTGTACCACCTTGAATATGATAAATTTTCAACAATTTATTTACTTTAATTAATAATTCAACGTGAAACTAATTCATAAATACATAAATATTAGATTTTTTTACATTTTGCGTTTTGGCTGTTTGGCGTAATTGTTCGTGCTACGCTCGGCGCTCCAAGAAAAAAAAAATATCAGCGCGGAGCGCGCCATTTTTAACAAACTTTCCGTCTGGTCTGTGAGCATTGTTTATTTGGGTAAGAATAATCAATAATTTGTTTTTTTACTCGTAAGTGTGTTGAAAAACGTCGTATGACACACGTGAGGTTTGGTCATTACACTCTCGGTTTTCTTGCTGCACTCGCCTTCGGCTCGCGCTATGCAATATCACCTCGAGTGTAATGACCAACATACCACACTAGTATCATAATGTACTATTATCAAATCAACGTAAATTGTTTCAATACAGTTTATGACACGAATGTGCATTCGCCCTAACTTTACGGTGACTCAGCTGTCTCGTCCCATTAGTTTGCGCAAGTAACACTCGCACATACAAACTTAGCCTACATCGATGACGTCGCGTGTTTCATTTTGACTTACATTGCTGGCCTACTAAGTGAATGTTCTGTGAAGCTTTAACTTATTATGCAATCGATAGTATGTAAATCAAAGTTTTTGTGTGTTATATTAGTGTGATTACGGATGTAGTCTAACACCTGTTTACAGGCGTGCGATCTCATAGTGTGAAACTTGGTAGAAACATTCATGATCTTTTTTCCTTAAACACACTATGCATAAGTTATTGTTTATTAAATTTCAACGGGTGGTAACTGATTCGTTAGAAACAGATTATGATGATGAAATAAATTGTTTTTAAAAGGTTTCTCAAGATAATCTATGTAGGCTGATCCTGAAATTCTGTGCTTATACAATACCTATATGCGTCTTATAGGTAAGCAAGACGGTATCCAGGTTACTTCGAGAATATAGGTAGGTTAATTTTAAAATACATAGGTCTATGATTAGGTAATAAAGAAGTGTACCGTATCAGTTTTTCTTCATACATTTATATATCTACCGACTTAGCAATTATATTAATAGGTAATTATTAATATTACCCATATTGAAATTCTTACACGTGAAAACTTGTAATTGGCTTTCTCTCACAGTTATGATGCTCAAAAAAAAATTTCTTTTTGTAAACTAGCTGTAAGTTTTCCAAAATAAAATAAAATAAAAAATAAAAGTGTTCTTCCAGTGTTCGAATCGATCATAACTGGAATGTGGACAACCTAAATGTGCTTGTTTCAGTTTGCATGTGTATTCAGTCTGAAACTATAAGTATACACTTATATACTGGGCACGGGTCTCACCTCTTAAGGAGGCCTAGAGCATACTCCACCACGCTGCTCCAGTACGGATTGGTGGAGGGGTTAGGGGCCAACCCGAGTGTCGGAAGTTTTCAAACCGCCCGAGGGCCTCCGACATGGCTTAACGACTGTTATCATAATATGATAACAACCGGGACCGACGGCTTTACGTGCCCTCCGAAGCACGGAAACACTAAAGAATTTATTGCCACTAGCGGTCACCTGTCTATATACCTACCAGAAACTCATGAAATTGTTATTGATGAAAGTGTAATTGATGAAATTGATAAAAGTTTGCAGGGATAAAGTTAGATCAATTGAAGTCCTACTGAAATTAGAATATAAGTATTATGTATAGTTAAATATTTATGAATATTTTATATACAAGAGAATAATAATTTACTCACAGGTATAAATCAAGTATTTTGAAGATGATATATAATATCTTAAATATAGAAAGGTAGAGCAAAGGGAAAAAATAAGTAGAGGCATATCAAATAAGAGAGTAGCTTCATTGCAAACAGTGTCGTAAGTCATAATCACCGTGTGTGATACTAGACAAACACATACATAATGTACGTTATATTTATGTATTTTATAGGGTAATAAAATAAAATAAAATAAGAAAATTGATCACCTCTTTTAAACTTCAAAGTCATCTTTACATCATCACAAATTTATTTTTCCTTTAAATATGGCGTCAGGATAAGCAATAAGTGCAGCCACAGACAAATAAAATTCCATTTTAAAAACCAAATCCTCGCATCAATTAACGCAAGTGCCAAAAGAGGCAAAGGACATCCGTGCTCGTGATATTGAATCGATGCGCTCAAACGAGTTCTTATTTTGAACCGGCAAATATAATCTAAGTAAAAGGCTGCAAAATTGGACTATTGCAGTCTGTGTTCCGACAGTCGATTATACCTCGCATATCCGACTTCGTTCCCACGGCGGCTACAAACAGGTTATTATTAAAACCTACTCCACGCAACATCACAACTTTAACTCTATTTTTCAGCTAATAAAGTTTACTTTACAACACATCCGCCATTGGATACTTTGATATGGCGTCAGACAAAACAGACTCAAATGCGTCGAGCACTGAATTCAAATTTCGAAGCAGTCGCCGAAGAAGAAACGGGCCAGAAAAGCACAATTTGAAATTCTTATTTCGAATCATCGGTGAAGGATTTTAAGTCCTCTCTCAGTTGGTTGAGAGTTTAACTTGTGTAGCGGTAAAATTTTATTTTATAGTAGAGATATAACTAGTAAACATATTAATAAATGCTAGTGTGTGTACGATAGTTGTTTAGTAATGCTATCTTTAGTTAAATAAAAAAGTAGGACTTAGAATGGATGAGAAGTGTTTGAAAAGGCATAACGTTTGCGGTGATTGATCGGTTCGAAGGAATCGAATGTTGGTTTAAAGAATGTCGTCAAATGATTCACTGCATTCGAAAGTTTATTTCCTGATTCATGTTCACAAATCAATTGAGTACCGTATTTGATTAAGTGTATGTTAAAGGAAATGTTTAATGATGTAAGAAGATAACTTACTGGAATTTAGATTATTTATTGTCTAGTTTACCTTTTAATTATTACTTAGTCATCTAGTCTAGATAGTTATTTAGTCTTTTGGTTATTAAGAGAAAGACATCATGATAAGATTAATAAGGTTATCGTACGATTGTGTGACGACTGAGTTGGTCAGGAGTAGATGGTACGTCAGTAGTTTAGGAAAATGTAGTTTATTTTATAATGTTCCTAAAAGCCTTACTAAAATAAAATATTATTGTAGCCTCTTCCCTGCTTTATCGTCAGATCCTGGAAATAATCTTTAGACAATTAAAACGAGCTAAATGCTAAATTCGATAGGATTACGTGGTTTCATTTCAGAGTTTTTATGGCCAGCTACCATCGGGTCCATCGTCAAACCTCTTTGAATACTATACTTTATGTCATAAAGTCTATGTAACCATTATATTCCATTGTCATCCGATTATACAACAAACACAGGTGAAACTAAATAAGGTTTTTAAATCGATTCTTTTGACGACTGTTGAATATTAATATTGGAAACATTTAATATTAATAGGTTACGGTTAACAAGAACATTGCAACAAATAAATGCTCACGCTCTTAGATCGCAGGTGGCATGAATGATGAACCCAGTTACAAATGAAGCATCACACAAACCAACGTTCTAACCGCTAGGCTATCACTGCTTATCTCCTGCTGTACTTAATTTATGTAAAATCACCAATGGGCCATTTTCAGTATGAAGGTAAATGGTTTATATACTTTTTATTTAAATTTTAAAAGATAATACGTTATTTTAAGCTTGTAATTCAGTAGATTCGAATACAATGACATAAAATATTTGAACCTGAGTGTACTTCAAAATATGAAACTATGAGAATTAGTCCATTTCAACCCCGAGAAGACACAAGTTTGCGCATTAACGCTAAGCTATGACATGGGGTCCTTCAAGAAGCGGGTCTATCGTCATCTTCTTGGCCGGCAACGCGTTGGTGACGCCCCTGGTGTTGCTAATGTCCATGGGCGGCGGTGATCACTTACCATCAGGTGACCCGTCTGCTCGTTTGCCTGCTCAAAAAAAAAAAACTCGACGTTGAGGGAATAGAACCGGGACAGAAATCTTAGACTCGACGTAGGGGTAGTAGAAGCGAAAGAAGATTCTCGGCTCGACGTAACGAGACTCGACGTAAAGGGAACCAACCATATAGAGCAACAAGGTAGGTCAGAAGTTCTTCCATTCAAAATCTTCCAGTCAAAAATGGTCGAACTTCTGCGAATACTCAAAAAATCCCAAAATGTGTGTATATGGTTGTATAACAGCTTTGAAATCATTTCTGTTCGAAAAAAAATCGAATTGCCAAAAGCCGGCCGTCCACGGCACCTGCCAGACATTTGCATAAACAAATCGTTGATTGTAAACATTTTAGTCTGTGGTTCGTATGTGCTTAGTATCAACTACTTGACATTTTGTAAGTGGGCATAGTCGTCGGTTTTTACCGCGCGTGGGTCGCTCATATAACTTTTGTTCCATTTTTAAATTTTGTTCTTGGAGCACGAATTGGATTAGAGTGCTTACGGTTGCATATTACATGCCGTAATTTGCTTAACTTGCAATAAGCTATTATTGTATCTTTCGTTCAATATGATTATGTAATACACATTTTTATATGACAGGCACTCACAATATACCCACAACATATACCCACAATACTTGTAGGAGAGATATCTTAAACAATATCCATTATCCACATTGAAGTAAGTACTATTACTTCGTATAGAACAGACACCCCGAACATTGAGTCGGGTGCATTCATTGTGGCCAGGGTGGCTCACTTCATTCACTCACTTGCTTGTCACTCACCTGCGTTCATTGCGGCCGCATGCCAAAATTGTTTAGTAACAAACTGAAAAAATGCCGTCTTGCGTGATGAGAACCTGTCACAATTGCACGTAAAAAAATACAAAAAAGAAAATGGTATTACTTATCATCAGTAAGAAAACAAAATATTAACTTAAATCAACTAAAACGAATTTATTTCAATTATTGTGGAATGTTCCCGCCATTTTTGAATGAAATGCAAATAAATTGACTTGAATCAATTCAAGTCAGTTCAGTCAGTTCAGGTCAGTCAATTGAATTGAATTGAAAAAATCATGAGTCGGGCTTACACACTTGGCAAGTAAGCGTGTTAATGGACAAATAAATAAGCCCGATAAGAATGACTATAGTACCTACTCTTTGGTAAATAATAAATTATGTATATTATATTACTCAGTGAATTCAATTAAACATTAAATCAAACATTTGGAAGAGCTAAAGATTTAGAGTCGTTGACTGTTTGTCGTGGTTCGGCAAGTGTCTTATACAAAGTTACTCTATGTAAATCACCTTCTAGAGTTTGAAAAAAGAACGCGTCATCGCGGTTTCGGGACACACATTTTGTTCGAGATGTCTGTTCTATGTCATTATACTTCAATGATTATCCACCACTTTGTCGACGTGACAATCATAATAGGTGGCCATGCCAAATTACAGCTTTCTAGCAACAAGGGTTTAGCTGATCTAGACTGGAGACGGACGGATGGATATGACGAAACCATAACAAACCATAAACATGAAATATTAAGCAAATATTGATATATCAATGACGAAACAAATGGAAAATTTAATATGTTGCTTGGATTTATATAAATATTATGGTCTTTTCATATAAATTATTCAGTCATGGAAGGCAATGGCACTCTATTTGTGCCATACACATAAGCTCTTTGTCCCATTTTGTATTTTAGATGGACCCACGTTTGATTTAATTTCAGTTAAAGACTCATCTGTCAAAATATGTTATCGACGCCATGTTTCACGCAATATATTGCTTGTCAAAAGATATGATCTGGGATCGACTCGCTCTGTATTAAGGATAAGAATTAATTAGTAGAGGTCATTTAATGATACACTGCAAAATGCATCGTTAGGGATACCTACTGAAAAAAAATTGATACCTTCTAAAAGTGTAAAGTATGAGTTTTTTAATGTATGATATCTAGTCATCATTAGACTGTTCTCAATAATGTATTTATCTATAAACCTCAGTAAGTGAACCAGGAACTGCCAACGACGCATCGGTAATGTTTTTGGTGTTGCTTATTGACCGTTGGTAGGTACTAGTGACCATCAGAAACACCATAATTTTGACGAATTAGGTGGTTTGTACCTGCGAAAAAGGCTGTGTAAGTCTTTTAATTCCATCTGTAGACTTTGAGTATCATTGGGTTGTCTATTGCATCAATGGAGTTGCAATTTTTGTGAATGCAAATATTAATACTTGCATAACACTTCAAAATATATGATAGTAAGCGTGGGAAAACGGTTGTTGACGGCTGAAAGTGACTCGGACCCAAGGACATGCCATATTTTTACTGTTATACATTCATAAATGCATAAATATTAAATCTCGATGGTACATAGGTATGGTGATAAACTAAACGGCTTACTAAAACGGCCTTTTCAATAATCTATCAAATCTCTAGATTAATTAAGCCTTCTGTCCTCGAACACGTATGTCATCTCGATATCATCTTATTGGAATTATGGATTCTATTTCAAACTGTAAACAATCAACCATTGAAGTATAATGTCATAGAACAGACATCCCGAACAAAATGCGTGTCCAGCCGGGAAGTTCGATTTACAAAATTGAGCCCCCGTTCTCCATTCAAAATGGAACGAATCCATTGAAGATTGAAGCCACGTGGCGCCAATGCATTGGGACATACATAATGTTCGTGGTGTCGGTTCTATACGCTAGTAATAATAATACTTCAATGGTATCTTCCGATAGGGTGATGACTTTTGCGCCACCCTATATTATATCTATACTAATATATAAAGAGGTAAAGTTTGTGAGGTTGTAGGGGGTAATCTCTGGATCTACTGAACCAATTTTGAAAATTCTTTTACCAATAGAAAGCCACGTTATTTGTGTCTATCGAATTTTTGGAAGGGGTTGGAAGTAACTTTCATACAAACCAACTTAGTTTTAGAGTTATAAATATGAAAATTTTGATGTAAGTTAAGTGTAAGTAAACATTGAATGTTAGGCAATACGAAGTTCGCCGGGTCAGCTAGTAGTTGATATGTGCTACATAATCGTAACTGCCAAGTCAATTACATGCAAATGTTAACGCACAATGAAGACGTCCATCGCTGTCGGAGTGTTGGTAGTGTGTTGTGTCGTGTCGTGACCATCCTTGGAACTAATTCCCGTGATTTATTGTACAATTACCTATCAATATAATAAACGACAGGTACGATTGAATTGTGATTTACTACAATAGGTACGCGGTTTTTAAAGTTAGTAGTTACTATAATGCGAATAGAGACCGTAGAGAATTTCTACTATTTGTAATGTAATGTAAAGTAAATTATATGTTAATATATTATATGTATTTATTATTATTATATTATTTCCCGCGGCTTAACCCGCGCGGCCGCGGTACGAAACGAAATTTATAATTTATTAATTTAGATTTATTTTATATGCCCGTGGCATCGCGCGCGTGGATATCGATTTTTTACAAATCCCGCAGGATCCTGAAATTTTCCGGGATAATACATTTATAATATTATAGGATAGAAATTTTTCACATAATATAATCCTCGGAACGATAATAAAAAGCGATGATGAAAATAAAAAAGAAAATGTGTGCAATTCACACGTGGTAGAAGTGAAACTTTCCAAAATTTTGGTTTCAAGATAATGAGATGAAAAAGCAATAAATCGAATCTTAAAGCAATAAATCGAAGCGCCATCTATGAATACAATTTAGCACTTTTTAAAAATCTATCTGGCAATAAAACGAATGTTCTATCTTATTCCTCGCGCCATCTATGAATACAACTTAGCATTTTTACTGTCTGTATAATCGGTCGGTCGATCGACAGAATGAAAGAATGAAATTCTTATTTTTTGTTGATAAATTCTTTGAAAATATTTAAAAGAGCATTTGAAAGTATTTAAAAACAGTATAAAAATAAAACTAAAAAAAAACTAAAAAAAAATACTGAGAGACGCGAACCTGCGCATCAGGTATTGTGTATCTACGTCCTGACCATTGAGCTACGGAGAAGTTAAATTGAAAGTCGAAATTAGCGGTTATATTATCTTACCTGTCGTTGCATCCGGTTTCAAATCACTAACGATTCTAAAGAAGTTTCACTTCAAAAAAAATATTCCGTGATTTGATAAAAACCGAGCGAAGGAACTGCCAGCGAGATAAAGCTTTTGTTTTATGAAAATTATCTTTAACTATTTATTCATTGTGTCCGTTTGGTACAAAACCTATCTAACTTAATACTTGAGGAAACTCTGTAAGTTAATAAATTGTATAAAACAAACTTAATATCAGTTTTACAATTGAATTTTAACAGCTTTCGTCGATCAGAGAATGACACACAGACAGCAAAGCAAACAATCCTACAAGCTCAGATTTTCATCGCACAGAACCTCAAAGAGTCAAATCTTAGAACGAGACAATTCATAGCGTTTATAATTTCGTAAACGTTCGTGGCAATTACCATATTTAACGACGTGTGATGTTTTGGGACTACAGCTGCGGTTTATACTTCACGTCACGTACTGAGACAGGTTGAGGTCCGTTCAATTGCTCTGTTAAACCAACGATTCCCGGAACTGGATGAATGATTTATGCAATAAGAATGTAGGTACACGGCCGCTGTATCTTGGCGCGTCTGAACTTCACGCAGAAGGCGCAGTAGCATATTTCGGCAATGCTCAGTACGCGGCGTATTATGTCTTAGTCACCAATGATGTTTAAAAAACTATAGATACGTCATGCCCTTACAAATCAACCAAAAAATCTGTTCCGAAAAGAGCTACAACACACACACGTTTATCTTTTGTTTCACTACACCAATCACACTACAATAATACACGAAGGCATTATAACGTTGCATGTCAAATCTCAAGCACTTCTGACAACAAAAGCGTGCGTATCGTCTTGTATTGACAGAGCGACTACGAGCAGAGGGGTCAATTGACCGCTCTTACGATCTTCATCTTCGGTGCGCTAGTGAAGTATCTACCTCTTTTTACTAATAATATCATTGACTACATGCTAACATGTAAGTGTCGCTATCTCTGTCTTACATGGGCTAAAGTTCGCAAAGCCTATGTTCAGATGCGCCAAGTTACGTCCGCCGTACTATACCTATACCTGTCTAGGTACATGCTTCACGTAGGAGTTGAGTAAAAAACCAAAGAAACCATGACATATCGCACTCTCAGTGGAAAAAAGGCATAAGTTGAAAATTGCAATTTTACAGGAGAGCAAAAAATCTGTTAAAATAATAGTAAGTAGTCAAAGGAATTTACTTTACAATTTCTTGCATAAAACCGTCAAGATTAATGATAAAAATTAAAAAAATTGAGCATAGATATGCAGCTTTTGTCCCTCTTTCCAATCATAATATTAATAACTAAAATTCAACGTAAGACGACTTATGCTTTTTTCCGCTGAGGGTGCAATGTGTTCGAATAATCATGGATGTGATCACTTTTTTATGTAATAAGGATAGCAAACACATAGAGCTTGATATGCACTATATCCCTTGTCATGGACATCTGTAACAAACAGGTCTGTCTGTAGGAATAGGCAGTTAATTCTAGTAGCGAGTTAATAGGTAAGTCATTCACATGAGATAGTTACGGTCTTTAAATAAAAGTCATTTCCCAAGCATTGCGTTACAAACAAGACCTCAAATGTCGTAAACTCATTCAAAAATATAGCAACCAACCCATTCCCAAGTAATTTTTTACAAATTAAACAGCAGAAAATCCAAAGGTCTATCTAATTGGCCGACCAAGTCACGTTTAATGCAAGCCCATTACAATTGCTTCAGCTTCCATCGTGACATAAGCTTCAGTAATTACCGTGTCGCGTTATCCGTTGATGCAATAAATAATGATTTCATCGGATCCTCTAATAACGGACTTAATGACATTGGATTGCTTTGTGCAGGTCTTATAACTTGTTTATACGATTTTTTTTTAATAATTCTCAAGAGTGTCCACTTTAAGTTAATTATGCGGTTATTGACCATGGATCACAATTTATTGATTAGGACGACTTTAGTAGGTAGGTTGGACTTAACTTTATTCACATAATAATAATATAATATGTTTTCGACAGCATCAAAAAAGTGTCAGAAGTTTTCAATACGCCCAAAGAGCTAAACATGATTCAACGACTGTCATCTTATGCTAACCACCATGACCAGCATTACGTGCCCTATGAAGCACGGAAACGGGCTATAACCACTTCAATTAAACAATAAGTTATGTAACGTAAAATAAATGAAATAAGAACTACTAATGGGATGTGATGAGTTTCTAAGATGTCTCTACATCCAACCCCACCC